>JAFELL010001692.1:10000-197933 GCA_019059645.1 Caranx melampygus
CACACACACACACACACACACACACACACAGATGTCCACGCCACAAGTCAACGCTCAGAAATGAATGGAATGAGTGAAATGTTGGAAACAGGAACAACACAAACAGTTTCGTTGTGTTTCATAATTAAGCTGCAGAGACAGAAGTGTGTGTGTGTGTGTGTGTGTGTGTGGTTGGGGGGGTGAAGATTGTGAGGCTAGATGTCTTTGAGTTCATTAGTTAAATGGGAGAATTTTCTTGTTGATCCTGAAGAGCAGATAAAGTGTCTCCAAACGAAGGGTGATGTGGCCGGAAAACCAGGTTCCTGAAGTGAAGCACATCGCTCACAGTTAACTCTGTCCTGAACCGTCAGGATGAACTCTGATTACTTACAGATGCATTACTCACTTTTATTGTCTCTATATAGTCTGTCTGGGTTTTGGAAACTTGAGAAATTACAAAGATGTGTGTGTGTGTGTGTGCAGGTGATGGCCAACGTGGTGATGGAGCAGCTGCTTCCCTCTCTGGAGAAAGACATGCTGCCTCGCCTCAAAGCCAAGAAGACGGAGAAGAAGAGAGTCTGGTTTGCTGTGAGTCCAATTAAACCTTGTCTTGTCTTTAAAGGCTTGTTAAAGGATCAGAGTTGGACTAGTGATGCAGTTGGATGTGCTGCAGCCCAGTCCATGATTACAGATGGATGTTTCACACGCTGTTCTCTCAGAGAGGACTTGAACTGTGTTTGTGATGTGGTGTGTGGTTTGTAATGAACGTACTGGTGGTGCTCAGACGGTGGAGGCTGCCTACATCCTGGTCCAGGAGCATCTGCTGGAGGGACTGTCGGCGCTGAAGGAGGACTGTCGGGCATCGGTCCGGCAGCAGGAGGTGCTGATCCACTCCGACATGGACCAGATCCTCGAGTCCAGACGGCGGCTGGAGGAAAAAGTCCGAGGTACTGCTCAGTGATGACGCCACCTCCGGGTTCAGGCTGATTCTGATGATGATAATAAAACAGGTGAACAGGATTCTGACTGAAGCTTTTTATTTCCTGTGCAGCCCAAGTGTCCGAGCCGGCGGAGAAGCTGTGCTCCGAGTCTGTGCAGCCATACCTGGGCTCAGTCCTAGAGGAACTGATGGAGCCGATCAGCTCCGGGTCCAGGAGGGACGCCAGCTGAGTGAGGCCACAATGGACCAGGTGTGTCGGACTTCTTGGGGGGAGGAGACAAGGAGAAGCTGAAGAAGGTTCGCACATGTTTCCAAACCTGACTCAATAGTAATTATAATCTAGAAAACATCCTCACAGAAATTTTGAGAGGGGTCGCTGCCAGGTTGCCACAGTTACAGCGTCTCTGTCAAAATGGGAATCAAACCCATGACCTTCAGATTCATATGAACAAACAGAGCTGATAAGACTGACACATGATCATCTTCCTAACACTGACTTTAAGGAGCTGTCAACCTGTGTGTGTGGGTGTGTTTGACAGAGACGTGATATAAATGTATGGGAGACGGGGCTCAGAAGTAGATCAGCTGCAGAGATATCAGAGGAGTCCCCGATTAATGAATGTGTCTCAGCTGTGGCTCTGGCCTGAGGCTCAGAGGTTGCCATGGTAACTTGAGGTGGTTGCCACGACACTGGACGCGCCCCCAGGCCGAGGCAGACGGAAACGCTGAAAAAGGGTGATAATCTGCCTCGGCGCTGGTCTCACATTTGGGCTGATTCTGACGAAACGGTAGCTCCTGTCAGAACAAGAAGCAGACGGTGAGCATCCAGAGGACTTCCTGAACACTGTGACGTGACTGTGGTGTTTCTACAGGAAATATTTTGGAAACCCACGTGAGTTAAAAACAGGGGTCCCTTCTGTGTCAATCAGGTGTGTAGAGTGTAACTTGTGGGCGGGAGCAGCATGGGAAGAGAAAAGTTTCAGACAGCTCCACCCACTGGAGCTGATGATGTCACCCACTCGAGCCCGAACATTCTACAATACACACCCAAATATGGTCATTACACAGTGATTGATAGAAAACTATAAAACCTACAGAAACGTGGAAAACCACATCAGTAGAAGAGACTTGTGTCCACAGTTTACAGTTTAAATGGAGTCTCTCGGTGGAAGTATGTCGCAGCAGCAGACGATTGGAAAACTCCAATAATCGTTCCATTTTTTCACCTCCTCCCATTCTTTGTAACGGGAAATATTCTGCAGGTTTTCCATGACTTACACTGCAACAGACAGTCAGACAGACAGTCAGACAGACAGACAGACAGACAGACAGACAGACAGACAGACAGACAGACAGGCGTATGGTCCCCTCACTCCTCTCTGTCTTCAGGCTCTGGCCTTCATGGGGAGACCGAACCTGCTGAGCTGCTTCCAGAGGATCAGTTCTCTGCAGGAGAAGCTGCAGCACCTGCACGATAGATTTGGTTTCTCCAACATCACAGGACTGATCCACAGCGCCCAGATTGACCTGCAGCTGGTACACACACACACACACACACACACACACACACAGCAGATTTATTTCACTCCCCTCCCACAGCTGAGCTCAGTGTCTCTTGCTCAGACAGTGTGGGTGGAGGGATTTTCTCATTCAGTGATTCATCAGCTGATATTTACCACACACCATTTGTAACTTTCCCTCTCTGAGCTGAAACATGAGCCCAACCCATGATGGATCAGATGTGGGCGGCTGCTGGTTTTCCAGCTGTTTGCAGCTGTGTTTTTTCTTCCATGTTTGGGGCTTTAAACTCGACCTCATCTCTCTCTCTCTCTCAGCTGATGGAGAACGCAGCGTTCACCTTCGAGCAGCTGCTGCACAAAGCCATCCAGGACAACCCTGACAACGCCGGCTCGGCCGTGGAGAAGGTGAAACACAGGGTGCTGAAGGTCAGTTTGGAGCTGCTGCAGAGCTGAAGGGTTAGAGGTGAACGTGAGCAGATCCTGCAGCGTGGCTCACCGGATCCTCAGGCTCCTCAGTACAGCATTATAACAGTGCTGTGTAAAACAACATGAAAATGAACCGTAAAGCTCTGATGATGAAGCTCAATGATCAATAAACATCAAACACACACAAGTGAACTGAGGTTGTGTGGCTTTCCTGCAGCAATATGACTACGACAGCAGCACCGCGAGGAAGAGGATCTCCCAGGACGCTCTGGTCTCCATCACACTGCCCTTCATCAAGAGGAACCTGGCCCCCACCTGCAAAACTGTGAGTCTCACACACACACACACACACACACACACACACACACCTTTCACAGTAAAATGAGTCCAAACATGTAGGAAATACTCAACTGTGATGGTATTCAGCCCAAACAAACATACCACATCTTGACCCTGTGTCCCTGTGTCTCTGTGTCCCTGTGTCCCTATGTCTCTGTGTCTCTGTGTCCCTGTGTCCCTGTCTCTGTGTCCCTGTGTCCCTATCTCTGTGTCTCTGTGTCTCTGTGTCCCTGTGTCCCTGTGTCTCTGTGTCCCTGTGTCTGTCTGTGCAGGGGCTTCAAAGTCTTGAACAATCCATTGACTCTGAACACTCCAACTTCCTCCACGTTGAGAATGTCTATGAGAGTGTCCTGCTTCAGATCCTGGACGAAGAGGTCACCAAAGGTACAGTGAGACACACTGATGAGGACAGGAAAGGTAGAAGGATGCAGGACGAGTTGTCTCTGATCTGCCCCATCCTTTCTCTCTGCAGTGGTGAAGGAGGCGGTGAGCCTGAAGAAATACAACCTGTTCACCGACAGCAGAGACCTGGTCAGCAAGTCCAGCCGCTCCAGCCTCTCCTCCCCGCCCGTCTCCACCCCAGGCAGCCCGGCTATGGCTCTTGCCTCGCCAGCTAAAGCCTCCTCTGAGGCCCAGCCCCCCTCACCTCTGGTGGGGAATGGTGTGTCTCCCAGCCCCCAGAAGGAGAGGAGCAGGTGAAGGAGGATGGTGAACGGCCGGTCAAAGCCGCAGTGGACGTGACCATGATCGAGACGCCTCTGGGAAAGTTGAACAAAAAGAGAGCGAACTAAGCGCCATCGTCCAGGAGGTGGAGCCACCTGCGCCCGCAGCAGAGGAGGTCGTCCAAGCTGTGGGGGCGGAAGCAGGCGTTGACCTTGAGACGGCAACTGTAGCAGAGATGACGGCTGTGAACGAGACACAAGAAGAGAACGTAGCAGCAGCAGCTCCAGAGAACGCGAGCCCAGAGGAAGTTTGTGTTGAGACAGAGGAGGTGCAGACGCAGAGCTCAGAGGCTCTGGAAGAAGCTGTGGAGGAGGCTCTCAGTGTTGGAGACACTTTAAAGACAGACGCAGAGGAAGCTGCAGCCCAAACAGAAGCTCCTGAACCGGGTCCTGCTCCTTCAGCTGAGGAGACCAGGTCCCAAGCCGCCACCAGCAGTGAAGGAGACAGAGAGGGTGAGAGCTCAGAAGTCAAGCTGGAGGCGCCCTCTAGTGGTGAAGCACCTGTAGCTCTACAGTTGGAGGGACACACAGCAGAGCCAGCTCCTGTCTCAGATCCTAATTCTCTGGACGCGTCAGTTGGAAGTGAGTCACCGCCGTCTGATGTGGAGTCCACCGAGGAAGTCAAGGTGACACAGAGCAGCGAGGACGACGTCTCGATGACCTCAGACGTCCTGGTGGATGAGGCCAACGTCAGCAAATCACCTGTGAGCTCAGATGATGCGCCTGAGGACAAGAGCGCGAGCGAAGAGGCGTCTCCGCAGACGCAGAGGGAGGGCGACACGAGCCGCGACGTCAGCGTGGGCGGGGACATCGAGGCAGGTGCCAGTGTAAACGCGGAGGCCTCGACCTCTCCGTCCTCCGAGGAGACCCCGTCCAGCCCGGAGGCCCGCCCCCCGGACTGCGTCAAGGACATCCGTGACCTGGTGGTGGAGGTGATAGAGGTGGAGGAGCTGATGCAGCGTTACCCCAGCGGAGTCCCCAAAGACGAGTAAAGCACCAGAGCGGCTCCGGAGGACACGGGGCCGAGCGTCCACGGACAAAGTGTCCAGGAAGTCCCACTGTGGTGTGGACTGAAGGAGAGACTGGAGGAACATCCACACACTCAACACATATGCATGAAATGACACTAATTTATTTATACAACTCTGTATCACATATCATGACGTCAGCTGTAGAGTCCAACACACGCGTTTCCCTCAGTGACTTTTTAAAAAATATATTTTAACACCAAATTTGTTTTAGAAGCTGATTTCTGGCAGAAGTTTTAATGATGTTGTAGATTATTGATCATTTTAAAAGGAACAGTTCAATTATTTTTTAGGAAGGATTTGTTGACTCTCTTTGTCTCCTCCAGAGCCCTGGTGGTTAGCCTAGCTTAGCATAGAGACTGGAGGCAGCTAGCCTGGCTCCGTCCAGAGCCAGTAAAACACAGTTTAGTCTGAACGAGCTGAACGGACTGAGTTTCTGTTCTGTAACAACAAACCAGTGTTTGTTCTCTCTTTTCTGTTACTGGTGTAAAACACAGAGCTGTTAGCGTGTGTGTGTTCTGGACTCTGCTCTGTTGCAGGTTACTGCTACTGTCTACTTTTAATAACGGTAGTTTATTATTGTTACCATTGAGCTGAATGGACAAAAGTCCCTGTTTATCCATCTACAGTCTTTATGCTAAGCTAGGCTAACCAGTGTCTGAGAGAGAGAGACAAGCAAATTAACCTAATTCCTACAAGAAACATGTCAGGATTTAATGATCCACTCCTGATGAAGTCATTAGTGAAGTTTAGACTGTTAGATGTTTTAATATATTAACCGTGTGCTCCAGATCTGATTTTTCTCTCCTGAAGGATTTCTTTATGCTGAGCAGAGTGAGAGATAACTGATTCAAGTGCCTTTCCAGTACCTCCACGTTGTCCTCGTGTGCCTTAGATCTCATGAAGAAGGAAACCGGCCTCCGTCAGGTGGATGTGGTTGCCGGGGCGACCCGTCCGAGTGCAAACACCTGTGCCTTTAACCTGTTCAGAGCATCTTGTACACACAGGGTTAGTGGGTTTACAGTTGAAGTGCAGGGAGGAAGGTCTGACCATGAACTGTCCACCAGATGAATGTCCCTTCATGGAAACAATGTGGAAACATTAATAAAACAGTAAACAAACACCTGTCACATCATGTCTGTGTGTGAACGCTTCAGTCTCTGCAGCACAAAGACGACAAGAAAACAAACACAGCACGATGCTTTCATCATTTATTTATGGTCCATAACCACTTTTAACCAGTCACAGAGAAATATGAACGACCTGCAGGTCAATCCTACGGGTGCCACAGATTAACACACAATCCACTTTCATTTGATATATTGCACCACAGAAGAAGAGCGTTTCATACTTCAGCAGGACAGCAGCACTGCAGGCACATCACGGACAATACTAAAAAACCAATATACATTTGTTCATATTTAAAAAGTAGTTTTAGATGATACAACAAATGCTGCTGATGTTTAGAGAGTTCAGAGAGAAGAGCACAGACACGGTGAGCGAGCAGAGGAGAGGCAGAACCAGGAAACCACAGGCTCCTTTAATCATTTCCTAACAACACGTCCACAGAGGAGCCGTGTGAACCGCAGCTGTGACTCCGTTCATGAGCTCATCACAAGGCGCTGACTCTTTTCTAATGTAGAGTTTTAATTGAAACAAGAAAATCTGTTCTTATTCCTTTTCTCACACGTGTTGACTTGTTCTCCTTCCTTTTGTCTTTGTGAATCCAGCCCCCCACTGTGCTCTGACAGGTTCTACGGGTGGTTCACTGGCATTAATGAGGTTACAATCAGAACAGTTAGCGCTCTGCTACAGTCAGTTAACAGGAGCGAATGTCTGAGGAAATAACTGAGACCACAGAGAGCCGTTACTAAAACGCCCTGACTATAATATATGGACTTATATATGAGGTCCTTGTGTGATGATCAGTAGTTCATGTTCAACCCCACTCCCCTGACATTCATCTAAAGGGACGCTCGGTCTGCAGACCTCACACTGTCAGCCATGTTCCTCTTGTCATGTTACCATGGCTACAGGAGCCTTAGACCAGCGTGACCCTGGCTTTGAGGCGACATGTGAACCTGCGACGATGGCTGACGTGTTGACAGACCGTTCGCTGCTCCTCGTTTGTTTGGCTCTGATTTGGAATAATATTTGTGAGTTCACACAAAAAAAAGAAATAATCACTTTCGTACAATCTGAGAGACGTTGAAACAGACACGGTCAACGGCTGGAAGCTTGTTGCACAGTAAAGTCATTCACAAACTGTCCTGATTATCTTCGACTGAGCTCAATGTAAAGGTTTGAAAGGCTGAACGTTAACAGATCTACACACACGTCTGTATAAATAAGTTACAGTCATTTACACTTTAAAGATATTTTCTTTAAACTTTAAAAGTTAAATCCTGAATGAATGTCAATATGTTCAGATAAGACACAGAGTTTTTCCAACATCGAGACGATCAGACGAGAGCGGTTTCAGACACAGAGAGAGAGGCACGTGAAGAAAATACACAAGTGTTGAGAAGTGACAGTGTGGACGGGAGGAGGGAATCAGACCTGCGGCAGGGACTGTTGCTCAGGACGTGTGAGCGTGACAGTGTGCGAGACACATCTGGGGTTTTACCGGCAGCCGGTCGGGTAGCTGTAGAGGAACGGTTCATCAGGACGGAAGCCGTAGGCGCTGACGGGTCGATCTGCTGGGATCTGAGCCGACGGCACAAACGGGTCTGACGCACTGGAGAGAGAGGGGGGTGGGGTGGGGAGGAGGGGGGGGTTACTTGAGTTGGTCCATAACCAAAGAAATCATTTCACCACACAGCACACATTTCAGTGAGAAGCTGTAATGACATCAGGGCTGTCAGTCTGTGAACACACTGCATCACAACGACACATGATGTCATTATTAATACTGATCATAACCTTGACTTATATTATATTTACAAAGTGCAACAGAAACAGGGATCATAAAACACATCATGTCACACACATCAAAGGCTTTTCAATCAAATAACATCTCAAGAAGAGTTGCTGAGGATCTTGTAATACTTTACAACAGGTGGACTGATCCATAGTTCAGGGCTGTCACAGCAAAGGCCTGGTCACCCTCGGGCACTAGTCTGGACCTAAGTGTGCGCCCATGCAGGCACACGGGGGGGTTAAAGGAACATGCAATATATGCCATAAAAGGAATTTGCAATTATTATGACGTGAAGTGTGAGAGCTGCAGTAAAAACCAGGTAAAACACATTAAGTTCTGTGTTAAAATGTGTTAAACTGAAACTTTAAATTCAACAGGCTCTCTGGTCTCCGTCTCCCTCCCCAGGCTTTGTACTGCACAGGAGTGCTCAGCTCCGCAGCTGTATAGGAACAGACCACTAGGTGGAGCTCTGACACTGACCCTGTGTTGGGGGAACCCCCCCCCCCCAGGCCAGGGCCGGACCGATCAGTCAGTCACAGCACTGAGGAGAAAAAGGCCCATAAAGCTTAATGTAATATTCATGTGGTGTGATGCAGGTGTTGGACGTCCACAATGAGCCTGAGTTACAGACTGCTAATGGCTGCGGGGGTAAACAGCCCCCACAGCCCCCACAGCCCCACATAAAGAGCGGACATGTCAAAACACGAGCTGTGACGAGGGCCGGGGCCAGCCGCCAAAACCTGGAGGACCTGGCCGCCCTCCGCCCGGCAACCGGGCCTGTTGAAGGGGAAAGGGAAGGGGGGGGATAAAAGGCCTGTATCTACACCGTATAAATCAGTTACTATGGGGATGTGGATACGACGGGTGGGGGCCAATTTCATGCTCCATCTTCTGACCAGCTGCTGGACGTCTGAGGTCACGGCGGCGAGCGACGGGCCCTCGTTGGGACGGAGGGGGCTCTGACGGATGACACCACATCCCACACGTACCCCATCTTTTCTTCCTACGGGGGGTGGGGGGGGCTGTTGGCGTGGTGCTGCCCAGCCCCGTCGTCCTCCGCTGGCCTTCTAAAATACGAGCTGTTTGCTTTGCCCCTGCGAGCGCCTGTAATGACGTGTTGTTTTTAGCCAAATCACTTCCAGCGATCAGTTACACAGCGGAGCCCTCCTCCCCTCCACCAGCCTCCTCCTCTCTGTTTTGCCTTTGCCCCATGCCCCCCCCCCCCACACACACACACCACCTCCTCCTCTCCCTCCTCCCTGGACCAGAAATATGTCTTTTTCCTCTCCGCACGCTACGGCTGTCAGGGGGATTTGGGAGCCGGGCTAAAGGAGGCTGGAGGAAAACTGGATCTGTGAGTCACAGCATCGGCCTGTGGACAACTGCCCCCCCCCCCCCCCCCCCGGCCGACCTCCGGTATCTGCCTGAGTCCTGAGGTCCAGTTGCCGTCTCCTCACAGTGGATAGTTCATTGCAAACGGTGCTGAAGCTTCGTCCTCACTCGGGTTTCATGCAGCTTCAAGCACGTGACCGTTTTCCTTCTCGTTGTTTCATGCCAACGTCACTTTGACTAAACTCTTCACAAACACGTCACGTCGTGTCACTTCGCTGCTGATAATCCCACAATCTGTCCAGCACATCACCAGTGTCCACACTGACCGGCTGGTGATCAAGTTTGACTTTGTTTTCACACAGAAGTTCATTAAAGGAGTTTTGTGGGTCGACGTGGCCACAATGAAATGGTGAAACTGAGACTTGCCAGCTTCGATCTGAAGATGTGTGTGTGTGTGTGTGTGTGTGAGTGTGTGTGTGTGTGTGTGTGTGTGTGTGTGTGTGTGTGTGTGCGCTACCCCCATGAACACAAACACATGGCTCTGGTTTAGCACCACAATAATAACCTTGGGAACACAATGTAGACCTGGACATCATGAGGTAACCTTCAGGTGGGAGCTGCCACACCTCCTCAGCCATCAGCTCACACCTGTCCTTCTACAGGACCAGCTCGTCACGGCTGGATTCACATCGCGGGTCCGTGCGTCTTCCTCATCGTTCCTGTCATGATTTATTCATTCTGGCAGTTTTTCTTCAGCTCTGTAAATCTTGTTGTTTTTAGTTTGTGTAGTTTGGTATTTTCTTCTTTGTTCTGAATGAAACTAAACATTGAATGTCATGAACCTGCTTGTTGCCAAGTTTGAAAGAGTGAATCAGAAACAGACGTGGAGGCAGGAGCCGGATCGACGGGACCGAGCCGAGTCCTCGGCGTGAAGGAGCCTGTCAAACCCTGACAGCTGCTGTCATGTCTCCGCTCACATTCAGAACTTGTTCACTTGTTCTTCCATCAGACTCTCATCAGCTCCTGTCCTCATTCCAGTTTTGGCTGCTTCTACTTTTGGCGCCTCGGGTTTTGCAGAACTCAAAGATTTTCGACGATCCTCAGTGTGAGATTTAAAAAGTGCTGCAGCTGCGTCTGGGTTTTCCACAGGTGGAGTGAAACTTTCTGCCGCTCGGTCGTCTGGAGGGAAACTGGGAGTGTTTTCGGGCGACGCGGCCGCCGTCAGCTGTCATACTTCTCCTTATGGAACACGCACATTGACCCGCCTGCCACCTCCTTCACTTTGCGTGTGTTGTGACACACTGATGAAATGAGGAGGTGGTGGTCGGGGGTCACTGAGACAAAGGGGCCCAGTGTTCCCACAAATGCCAGTCTGGTCCCGGAGGACGCGGCGGGCCGAGCGGCGGGGACGCGTCCCGTCCCACTGAGAACATTCCACGGTCCGCAACAGGAAAAGGAATCGGACCTTTTTCCTCCCTCGGCGTGACCCCTCACCCCTCCTCCAGAGGGCCCCGCTTTCATCTGGGCCTGCTGCCACTGCTCAGGTTACAGCTAACCAACACACCGGCCCCGGTACAGAACCAGGTCTTGCCCCCAACCCCCCCGCCGCCCCTCCCTCCCTGTGTATCTCCACGTCTCACCTGATTGCGTCAGAGTTCTGCTTTTCCTTCTCTTCTTTTACTTTCTCCTGGCGCCCGGTCACATCCTGGCGGCCTCTCAAAGCGCTCATTGATTCTCTGTCGCGCCTCTTTTTACTGGACACCTTTCGGCCCCGGCCACAGCGCTGCAGAGAATTCTGGGAAATCTGTGTCTCTGGCTGTTTGTTTCATTTAACAGACACATTATGTGTTAAGGCCGGTCAACGTTTAAAGGTCTGGTCAGGACACTTCGGCCAGTGTCCACCATGAGGTCAGTGTTTCATCTGCCGACATCAACATAACTCATTTCTGAGTCACACTAAGGCCAGCGCACAGGGGTGCTGGGGCACAGGGGTGCTGGGGCACAGGGGCACTGGGGCACAGGGGCACAGGGGCACAGGGGCACAGGGGCACTGGCGCTGGGGCACAGGGGCGCTGGGGCACAGGGGCGCTGGGGCACCGGTGCACAGGGGCACAGGGGCTGCACTCCATGTGCACTGGGTCTGTAGAGTCTCTTGGTTTTCATGGACACGTCACATGATGAAGAGATTTTTCACCTGGCGCTGACTGACGGCAGGAAGGTGGGAGACCTCTGCTGTACGGTCACTGGTCTTCTCCTCAGCCCCTCCCATCATGAACTCCACTGGACACTGAATGAGTATCATTAATAAACTACAGAGACATTTGAAATGCTCTATATATGTGTAACATATATCCTGCTGGTTATGTATTGACACATTACCACATCCAGCGCCGTCGTATAGGAGGTGAGGACAATTTTAAGCCCCCCCCCCCCCCCCCCCCCCCCCCAGTAGCCGCTATGACTAAATTATTATGAATATATATTCATACAAATGCATCCAAGCTAAAACAAAGCCACAAAGTCACACTATATTCTAATTTTAACAATTTGACTGAGTGTTTCCTAAAACTAAACTGCTGTTGCAGCTGTAAAAAGGTCTGGGGTGGGGGGCCACACCGATGTTCTTCCTCCCAGAATTCCTGCTAATGAATCAAATATCTGACAAATCAAACAGACATTACTGAAAAGACCCTCATTGATGAGTCTCAGGGTCAATGACCCTCCAACAACAGATATTGAACCTGTTGTGACCAGTGTGTTGTTTGGGCTCTTTGCACCTCAGGTGATTAAAGCGCCTCCTGTGACTCCTACACATCAGTGTGATGATCGTACAGTATCAGGTCCTGCTTCTGAAAAGGCCTCGTTCACACCATGTTTCACACATTGTTTAAAATAAGCTGCTGAGCTGGTTCTGATTATTATGTTAACCTGGATCACTCCGAGTCCAGCGGCCAAATTAAAACAGCCTCACAGACGCCAAGTCCCCCGGCGCTCGCAGTGTGTTTAAAAGGTATCGTTTACAAAGCGGGGGGGGGGAGAGAGGGAGAGAGGGAGAGACAGAGAGGGAGAGGAAGAGAAAGAGAGAAAGAGAGGATGATAGTGTTTCTTTCTCTCTGACTTTTCTGAGCCACTGTCCTCCCACTGCAGTGACTGTGGTGTGGATTCAGCCAATCACAGTCAAGCTTTAAACAGCAGCCAAGCTAAACATTCCTCCTGGGGGGGGGGGGGTTCCATCGACAAGAGCTTTATCGCACGCAAGAAGAGGCCTGATAATAAATAAGACAAATTAGTCCTAATAAACTCTGCGTTTCCCCGACTATTCATCATCCCGGCGGCATGGAGGATCGGCCGCCGCTCGTCACCGGGGCCGAAGAAACGGATCGAGAGGAAACTCAAGAGTCTGTTTTAGTGATAACGCCACTGATTTTTAGATTCCCTCGGCTTCAGTTTCGTGTTTGGCTGTGGAATGTCAGCGGCATTGTGGGACGGAGGCAGTTGATATATTGGAGCCGCAGAGGAATGAGAGGGAAACAAGGACGTGGAGACAGAGAGACAGCCGGGGGGTGTTTGTTCTCAAAGCCCCGAGTTTCTGCTGTTGAGGGTGGAGCGGTGCCTTCTGGGATTGGTGAGGGTTGTTGACTCAAGCCCAGCCTGGTTCAATAACACAGATCAGCGAATAGTGATTCAGAAAAACAATAAGCGGCGGGCGGGGGCGCTGAGCGGTGGCGGCGGCGGCGGCGGCAGTGGCGGCCCGGCCGAGCCAAGCCTGAGAGCTGAGGGTAAACACTGACAGGTTAGTGTTTCCTGTCTGACACAGACGAAGACAACCTGCCCTGCTGAGGTTTCAGATCACGGGGCTGATCCGGTCAACAAACACAGAGCAACAAGCTTTTACAAAGCTGGGACAGTAATGTCAGAGCCGAGCCCCATGCCTTCACTGTCTTCTAGGTGGTCAGGTGCACAGTTTATCGGTTCAACACCGGTGTCTGATTGGTCGTTACTCTGAGCCCAGGTACTCGGTATCAGCACTGGGACTGAAAAAGCCGGATCAGTGGTGTCTCAACACGCTGACCGTCCCTAACATGACCTGCCTCACTGACCTCAGCTCTACTCTGTACTTTCAGATCCTTTTGAGTGAAGGTTTCCAATCAGCTGCCTGAACTGTCACTTTAATGAAACTCAGGATTTTAAATTCAGCAGCTATGAAACAGCCATTCTCCTTTTCAGTGGTAAACAAAACCTTTAATAAGCAGCATCTTCTTATTTTTAGCTGCTGCCGACTTTGTGGTCGTCGTAGAGATGACAAATGTCTCTGGCAACAGATTTTACCAGCCTCAGCTAATGAAGGTCACACAGCGACATATTTGCCAACAGGCCAACATGAGACGTAGCTGGTTTGTGGTCGTTGTACTGGGAGCCAGTCCATTTGTTAAAGATAGCAGCCAATTCAAGTCCAACAGGCTGTTTATTAGCTTTACAGCCAGGGTGTGGAAACCTGCTCCAGTTTAACACTGACCTCCTGTTTGCTGAAGATCAGACAGCATGAGACACTGTTTGGGTTTAACCTCCGACCTCAGACCAGGCAAATATGATCACGCTCACATCACTGCGAGTGTGAGGGTTACTTCTTGTTAGATGGAGGGCTACCTGAGCCCTTCTTCGATATCATCATGTGTCTTCAAGTAGAGAAACAGTGATTTATTCTGCCCTCGAGCCCCTTTATGTGTATCATATGTGGAGACATCTTTGCCAGTAGCTTCAGCCAACGTGTATTTCCTTCCCTCTGAGTGCAAAGTATTTCAGTTCACTGTTCATACCCAGAGTGTTCAAGAAAACCATCATATTCAGGGACTTCTGAAAGACTTTCCAAACCTCAGCTCCCTCATTCGGTTTAGTATTTGTCTGTCAGGACCTCTTGTATTTGACAGCTGGAGACATATTCACACCTATAGTGTGATTTAGAGTCACCACTACTGGGCTCACGGGCACGCAACCTACACGCAGGAAGGACAGAGCTGTCCGCAGGGTTCGAAGCCTGGGGCGACAACGCTGACCACTGCGCCACCATAATAACACGTGGTGTACCTGCTCAGGTATCCCATCGGTCCCAGCTCTCCATTCTGGAAGTCGGCGTAGAACTCAGGACTGATGGCACCGTCTGCTCCCATGATCACATCTGCACAACACAATAGAGATCAGTTGATGGCACTGCGCAGAAACATCTCATTTTCTTCTTCTGTGCCACTTTGACGACACACGACTTGATGAAGGTGCAAAAAGATTCTGCTGGATGAACCGAACCCATCTCCCCCTGCCTCGCCCCCCTCAGTACCTGCGCTGTAGAACAGGTCCCGTCTGTCCAGGATGTCCCTGTTCCCCATGAAGGACTCTCCATCCTCCCCGTACAGGTAGGGTTCTCCGGCCTCGTCCATCTCGCGATTCTCCACCATCTCCAACCACTGACCGTTGTACCAGCGGAACTTCTCCATCTGGATCTTCTTGCCCCACTCCTCGTCATACTCCTGAGGACAGGTGAAGGAAAGAGACGTTAGAGCAGAGTTCAGAAGCTACATGTGGCTACTGACCAACACACTGATCTGGAATCGACTCGAGACATTTGGTTACGGTTTTAAAAATCTGTTTCCATCAGCCTTTATTACATCTTCTCTATTTCACTACAGTGATATTTCCAAGAAAGCACAAATGTTTCCACTCAGATGCCAGAAGCTGTGAGCCAGGAGGAATTATCCACATTAAAGCTCCACGATTTTCCTCTTCTTCTGTGCTTTATCTGACGGGCTGATCCATGAGGAGATCTGAAAACCACCTCAGTGTACAGAGCCCACGGAGCTGTAAGGCAAACATCTACCTTTATACCGTGCGAAGCTCTGAGACACATCAGAGAAGACACTGTCTGTATTTTCAGAGTGAGACGAGATGTGATGACACTCCTGTAAAAAGGGAGGGCTCTGATTTGACAGTACACGACAGCTACAGCCAGTCTCACTGCAGCTCAGGAAACCCTCCGCCTGCCGGCCGCTCGCGTGCATAGCTCCGCTGAGGACGACCGCAGGGTTGTGTTTTCTTTTCTCTGCAGAGGCTGAAGGGGGGGGGGGGGGCAATAAAGGTGGCCTTTGAGACTGCAACGCCCCAGCCTGAAAGATTAATCATTCAGACGCAAAGCAAAGGCCCGCAGGCCCTGACAGACACCCAAGGCCCTGGACTCAAACAGGCCTATTGACCATCACACAACCCCCCCCACCCCCACACCCCCCTCCAAGCGTCAGTGACATATTTTGATTCCTCAGCAGCTGAAACAGCACCATGGCTCTGACGGAGCAGTTAGCCTGTTGAATGAGTTTAATATGACTAATCAGTTATTAGCAGCTCGGCTCATGACGGCAGGGGTGAGGAACTGCACAACAGTCCTGGGGGCTGCTCAGCATACTCCTGTTGAAACGTGGCCCTGCTAATAATATCTCTGAATTAGGCCTCTGTCCCACTTGAGGCATCTACAAAGCTCCTTGTGAAGCCACGTGTGTTTGTGTGTGTTTGTACATGAGCAGGGCCACGATGATCAAAGGAGAACATTTCAGGACTGCACAAGTTATAGTGTGTGCTGCCAAAAAGGATCCTGTGTGTGTGTGTGTGTGTGTGTGTCCGCAGCTCTGCTTTCTCTCTCACCTCTGCTGTCCAGCCACTGACACACTCCAGAGCCGGCCGGCTGCCTTTCATGTGGCTCACAGCTTAATAGCTCTCACTGATAATTTCAATGAAACACTTCCTCTGCCCCACTACGCTGCGTGGCTGTAATTTACAGCTAATTACGCTGATCTGAGGTCTGGCAGCGATCACTCCCTGACTGCGTGCTGACCACACCTGTCAGTCACGAGGTGATTCAGGAATTCATCGGTTAGTTAATGGTCCAAGTCACATCTGATGGCGGCGTATCAGGCGCAGAGGGCGAGACGGGACCGCGCTGGGACGCCGTCGGGTCAAAACGTTTACTGTGGTTATGAAAATGAAAATGAGCTTCGTAAGAACATTTTAAAATCTCTAACTTTTGCTTTGTTTGTCAGTAATTTGATTTTCAGAATGGTGATTTTATTGTGAAAGTCCTGACCGGAAGTTGTATCTTTCCACTTCTTTCAGATCTTTGATCATCTACGTCTTCCAGTTACAAAGACCGCCGTCATCAGCTGCAGTTAGCCGGCTAGCTGTTTAAAAAGTTAGCAGTGGGCTTGTTGGGAGACAACTGATCTTTCAAAATCAAATCTCAATGATCCGTTTGATTGGTCAAAAGCTGTAGGGAAGTCGTGAATGACATAAGGTCACCACCTGAGCCCGAAGCCTTGGCAGTGACAGGTGTGAGTGAGTAAGACTGAGGCAGGTCAGCCCGACACGCTGCTTCTTCACACAGGTGAAATGGTGAGACTCACTGCGATGATGTCCAGCGTGTTGTCGCAGACTTTGCGGATCTCTGCGTTCTTGTCGTGCATCAGGTCGATCAGGTAGGCCGGAGCCTCTGGGCTCAGGACTCAAGGAAACAAAACACCTCATCGTTGCTGCTGGATGAATGGAGGGGGGAGACGTGGGGGGTGCGGAGCCCTAACCCTGCTGCTGCTGACATTTGCAGAGACGCAGACGAGAGGCAGCGTCCTGTGGCTCGGGGAACTACTTTCTACATTTCCTGTTAGGACGGGCCCTCTCTGCCTCCCCCTCACGCCCCCCCCTCCCACAGCAGCGCCTGAATCTGAAGTTCCCCTTTTATTCTACCCACAGAAAGAAAAACATCAATCACAACATGCTGACAGAGAGCACGTCTGTAATCTGACTCAAGCTCCACCGACCGCAATTGAACACAATTATGGAGAAAAAGAAGGAGAAGAGGTTAAAATGAAAAAGGTGGCGATGGGAGACGAAGGGGACGGGGAGTGGGTGATGGGGGTAAACAGAAGAACACTGGAGCAACACACAGCCAGGGAAAAGTCCACAACACCAAAAGATACGCGTGTCTTTGATGATGACGTCCCGCGTCGCCTTGTGGAAAACCATCTGGTAGAAGACGTAGAGGATCTGACACACAAACTCATCGTCCTCCTGTTGGGCTGACAGAGACACAGAGACACAGGGACACAGGGACACAGAGACACACAGTTCAGTTTCACCATCACTATCTGTTTGGTTTGCATAAGTCCGCTCGCTGTGGTAAGGGACTCAGTGACATCATCAGACTCTGTGACATCATCGTCATGTGTCATACAGCTGCATGAAGTCAGGGTGAGACAGCTGGACATCACTCCACACCGCTGACAGTTCACCTCTTTATCTCTTTCTGTCTATCACTCATCATTCTCATATCTGTTACTTATCGTCTTAGTCTAGTCGATGATGTGCATGTGGACAGGATTTCACACCATTTCAAAGATCCAACGAGTACGTTGAAGCTACTGAGCCTGAAGATGCCTTCTCATTACTTTGCCCTTTAAAGCTGTTTATAATGTCAGATGTTAGTTACACTTGACCAACAAAAACAGGTACCAGGTCTACCTTGTTCTTACTTTTATTTTTGAACTGTATGTTGTTTTTACTGTCAGATCCAAGCACATGAGAGCGACGCTCAGCTGCAGTCAGGCCCCTGTAGGTGCACACATACTTGGCTCATAAAGCTGACTCTGATTTAGCCTTCACCACAGCGGGGCAACGTCACACAGCCTGTCTGCACTCGAACACAAACCTCACTCCTGCTCTAATGAACAGAATAAAGTGAATGTGCACATTAAGCAATACGTGGAGATCAGAGCACAACAGGGAACCAACACTTTACCTGATGGAGCTCCAGGTCATTCACAACCAGTTGACTTCATGAAGAGTCAGACTGTTTCATGTGATGACAGAGAGAGAGCATCAACCTCACACTGGCTCTAACCTCTCCTCTCTAACTCAGAGCTCATAAAACACTGAGGTTCTCACCATTGAGCAGCTCGATGAGAGCAGGAATGATGCCAGACTTGGCCAGCATGGCCGCACACGAGTCATCCATGGACACGGTGCCGATCATGATCACCACCTCCAGGATGAGGTCATCCTCAGCAGAACCTGACATCAGGGAAAAGGGAAAAGTTGAGTGGAGAAACAAAGCTCATAAAATGTCTCTGTTTGGATCGGATGACAACCATTGTGTTCTGAAGGATCCCCAGGGGGCCAGGTCCAGGCTGATCAATGACTCATCAGATCTTTCTATTTGAAGGACCGGTTCTGATCAATATTAGTTTTACTGGTCAAGGGTTCAGAGGTAGATGAAGCAGAGCGTGATGATGAAATGACTGACAGACTCTGAATTCTGCTTTGATAAAAAACAAGAGAGGAAGACAAAGCTGAGGAGGTCCGAGGTCGTGACATGTAGCGATAAGACCCAGACCCTCTGAGTGCTCTCTGCCCTCACTTCATCATCACCCAGTGAGTCCTGACTGATGTCAGAGGAGAGCAGACAGAGGTTGAGACAGGGCAGGAGGTCTTCAGGTTTGGAGGGAATGAGCTGATAGAAACATGACAGGGAGGTTTCTGTAAGATACTGCCCCAGCAGACAGGAGACACACCTGGCTTCAGTCTGTCTTTTAGGTAGGGCACCAGGTTGTACTCCTTCAGCAGCAGCGCCCAGTCCAGGTCAGAGATGGTGAGATTGGCCAGCGTGCCCAGACACTCGATCACAAACTCCTCAGCCTCCTCCTCGCTGATCTGAGCCGCCAGGTCTCCGACGTGATCCTGCAGCAGGTGTATGAGAGGTGTATGAACATGCTCAGATCTGAAGCAAAGCAAACTCATCTCTACAGCTTGTTATCATGCACAGAGGTCTGGAATAAAAAACATCTTTGATCAGAAGTAAAAGGAGGATAAAACATCAGTAAAGAGCACAATAAGAGAACAGAGGAGGATGAAAACACACAGATCTGCCTGTTCAGCCTGCAACGTGCTGCAAACCCGTTACATTTGTCCTCTTATTTCTAGATGACAATATAAAATGCAGAACTTCATGAGGAGCCGTGCTGCATGAGAAGCACTGTAGCTGCGGACAAACAGACAACTTCCAGGAAACATCTCCATCAGAAGGTCGGAGGTGAAGCATCTGCAGCAAGCCGACGTTTGGCAGTGACGTCTCACTGGAGCGAGTCATGGCCATTTTCTTTAAAAACATAATTTATAGTTAACACCTTGTTGATTTGGAAAATTGACTGTAGGAATAACCAGTTAACAGCTCATACTTTTCTCACGTCACTGTTTTGTCTGTAAACGTCAGACAGGTGGAGGCTGTGTGTGTGTGTGTGTGTGTGTGTGTTGTTTTGTTTAAACAAGTGAAGTTAATCATTTTATTCACCTTTTGTTTACTTTGTGTCGATATTGAATAAAGTTTTGTCAGTGTTTTTTGTGTCAGAGATAAAATCTCTCACAGAAAGAAAAAGTCATCTTCAAGCTGTTTTTTGTTTGTACGTCTAAACGCCACAGGCGGCTCCTCGTCCGTGGCGTGGTGTCAGCGCCGCATCAAACCACAACCGATTGAAGTGATGGACCGACATCAAGTTGTGCAAACAGGACGAGGCGGACACTTTGCTGCAGCTGCCACAGGTTTAGACACAAGTGGTGTGAGCACTGACCAGGAAGAAGCTCTTGGTGGGTCCGCTGTGCTGAGAGAGGTTCCTGATCATCTTCATCACCAGAACGTCCTTCAGCTTCAGGGCGCGCTTCATCAGCATCTTAAGACCGTTACCTCAAGGAGGAGAGGAACTTTAGTATTAAAAATCCACAGGGCTGTTTAAAATCTGACTACATGAGATGTGCCCCCCCCCCCGTACCTGCACAGAACACCTGGGCGTTGCTCTTGTTTGCAGCCAGGTTGATGCAGAGTGAGATGAGCTCCACATCCATCTTCTCCTCCCCGCAGGCAAAAACCATCCTCATCAGCTGTCAATCAGAAAACACCCACACAAATGTCAGGTACACAGAGTTCACACAGGTTCATAGTAACTCCTGCTGTCACGTGTTGGTCGAGGTTCAGGTGCTGAGACACTGCTGTGTTTCCTTTGACCAGCGGGGGAGGGTGAGAGGATGGGGGAGGAAGGGTGAGGAGGAGAAAATGTGAAATTAAAAGCTTATGAGTGAAAAACAGAGAGTGGTAGAGATAAAGGAAAGGTGAGCATCAGTCCCTAACCCCCACAACCCCCCCACCCCCCCCAACTCCTCCATGTCTGTCCGTCTGAGCTGATTTAACATTAAACAGGAAAGGCTTTGAGCTAGGGTTGGGGTGGGGGGGGGGTACCCTTCCCTGTGAGGAGCCAGGAATCAGAGAGGGAGAGAAAGGCCGGGCCGGCCCTGGGTAAGGTATCACATACCAGGGGCCCCGGACCCCAAATCAGCCCCGTCTAGACTCTCTGGCACCTGCCTCTGCTTATTTACCACAGACAGCCACCGGGGGCCCCGTCAGGGCCGCAGCGCCACGCAGCAGTCCCACCAACACCCCCCCCACCCAGCCTCCACCTCTGTAACCACTTCTCCCTCACTCCTGACATCCCTGCTCTGGAAAGCCCACATCCAGCAGCAAACAGTGACCCCATTAAAGCTGGGGGGGGGGGGGGGGTCTCAGTCACAACCCTGGGAAAGTGATAAAAGAGGGAGAGCGAGGTCTTCAAAGTACAATGTAGGTGAGAAATGGGCTGCGGCGTGCAGCAGGGGACGACACAGATGAAAACACTGTTTCCTGTCACAGTCTGAACAGTTACAGCTTTGTCTGTACAAGCACCACAGACAGGAAACAGGCCAATCACATCACCAACTCAGTATTAATATCAGTATCAATCATGTGATCAGCTCCACTGATACATGAAGTAATGGAGTTACTGGCCTGTTATGTGTTGATGTTGTCATGATATTTCCATCTGTGTCTGTGTTTCATAGTGATGTATATGATATAAAATATATGCTGAATGAAAGAGTGATAACAGACAGGACTGTAGATTGCACTTTAACCCACCCCAACTAACAGATATTGATCAGCTATCAAATCCATTTCCTGTTCATGTTCTGCCTCCACACCGTGGTCTGGTGACAGAAATGTGGTGGAGCCAAATGTACAAAACATTTCTCTGTAAAAAGTCAGAAGTTTCCACAGAAACATTACTCATCTGAAGATGAGACATGAACACAGGGTGGAGCACAGGCCCTGTCCACTGAGACGCAGGATCAGTGTTTCCTCAGGGATCCGCTCGGTGCGATACCGCCGCTCTTACTGTGAAACGTGGTTTGGTGCTGGGGGTGGAGCACACAGGTGGAGCTCCACAAACAGCTCAGTGTGAACTCACTCTGAACAGCAGACAGATGGACAGCATTACAGAGAGGAGAGCGAGCGGGCCTCGGGGCGGGGTCAGAGGTCACATCCAGGTCACGCTGATAGCAAGAGCTGTCCTCTCTGCTGCGGTGGAGGAGGAGCACTGTGGTTCAGATCTGCTGCTGACACGACCCTCTGAACAAACAGCCGACCCTCCCGGCCACATCTGGCCAGCATTTACACCCAATCTCCACAAACAAACACAGCGCACATTTAGCTAATCGCCGAGGATGAGAGGAGCGAGCGACCGGGTCAGCTCAATCAAGACGGAGCTCGACAGGAACTCAGCAGCGCTGTTCTGAAATCAGCCTGAGGAGGCCGATCTGAAAGAACACCCCCACTCAGTGGCTCTTCACAGAGTACACTCCACAGGTGAGAGATGACATCACATCTACTTCACCTCACTGTTCCCCAACCATCCTCCTCAACCGGAAAGCAGGAAGTCAACTCAGCTTCACCCACTGGAGGAACTTAACTGAGCTGATCCTGTATCAGTACAAGACAGATGTCAGCATCACTCAGCCATAACACCAAGTCTGGTCCACACACACACACACACACACACACACACACACACACACACTTCTATTTTCTCTTTCTTTCTGTAAATACTTATTTTGTGTTGATCAAAAAAAAGAAAAAGAAGGAAATCATCCTGAAGTGGTTTCACGTATGTTTTCGTGATCACACTGCCGCTGTGTTTCTGGATGATGAACTCTGCTCCTGGCTTAACAAGAGGAGGAGACGCAGAAAAAGAGTGAAAGAGCACAAAAACGAATGTTTTCAGGACTCAGTGGAAAAGGGAAGTAAAAGGAGTAAAAACAGAGTTGTCATCGCAGCACGAGAGAAGACTAAGCAGCTGTCCTCTGGTGGTTTCTGCCTCCAGATGTGGCGTGGCGTCCCGCCCTCTCATGCATTAATTCCTGGATGCCGTTAGCTGCTGATGCTAATGTGTCTGTCTTGGTCTGCTGGCGGCGTACATTAGCCAGTCTTACCTGTGGTATGCAGTCTGTGTCAGCAAACACGGACTTGAATCTGTCGTCCATGCTGATGTGGTACAGAATGCACATGCTGAGCTGTCTCTGGCCCTCGTCAGCTGCAACATAAACACAGGAGGAGGAGGGAAGTCAATGGATGAATGACCGGTTGTGCCATAACGCTCCGCAGGATGCCAATGACCACATCTAGGGAGAGCTGTGTGTTTTTTGAAAATATTAATGGGCTGAATGGCCTTTTTAACAGCGATTCCTGTTGGAGGTCAATTGGCATTCGGCGCAGAATCAGCAGCCGCCGACTGCAGTTTCTCAGTTTGTCACAGTAGCAGAGGAAAAAAAACAATATTTAAAAAGATTTAATGTGGGACTGGCAGAAAAAGAAAGGCTGTTCATGCTGCTTACAGGGACGGCTCAGCCATATGAAAAGAAAGTCCACTTTCTAAGGGACCTGTGTTTGAGATTTCCAGATTTCTTCAACACCAGAACAAAGAAGTAAAGAGAGTTTCGTCGGTGGCGATGTCCTACATATTTCCTGACAGATTTGATTCCTCTGAGCCTCACAGCTCCACTGTTTCCAGAAAACTATTAAAAACTCATCAGTGAGTTGCTCTGTCACGCTGACATGTTCCTTCATGACCACAAACGCTCAGACTGTAGGTCATTTCATCATTGTGCTGCTGCGGGACACTACATGTGGGTCAACCCGCTGCTGAAAACAGTCCCCAACTGACTGCACTACTTCAAAGTGTCACAGTCATCTTCAGAGATTCACAGCTGTAGGAACCAATGTGCTGGAGGCTGAAGTGAAGACACGTTCATGGATCCCACCGCCAGCGAAAGACAGAAATATAGAACAACTAACCTTATCAGTAAGAAAGAAAAGCAGAGTGTGTGAGCTGGTGCTCCTCACTGTGAACACGGGGACTTGTCCTCCAGACAGCCAGCTCTGGGGATTATCCAGAGGGACTGGGACACGTTCATGTTGACTTATTTTTGCATCTGTTGCATTTGTTTATTTTTTTTTTTTTTGGGGGGGGGGGGGCAGCAGCTGTAAACCTCAGAGTTGTGCTGACAAAGAGCAACATGATCATCCCACTGCAGCCATGTTCGTGTCTGTCTGATTAATGCAAGTCAACAATGCTTCCGCTCTGTAGCGCTGCTCTGTGTTCAGGAATATCTGCTCCTTTAGCTGCTAAAAGCTTCACTGTCCACAGGCTGCTCCCCCCCCGACTGAGTCTGTCTGCTGTTCACCGCTGAGCACGACGGCGATCGCAGCCCGCTGGATGGAAACTGCTGCTGGAAACAGTGAGGCTGAGCCAGACAGGAGATGTGATGCAAAACCAAGTAAGTACAATTTAGTTTACCATCAGTTAGTGAAAAGCCAGCATGGATACCAAAAAACACAGCAGCACAAAACACACGACACAGAGATACAAGAAAAAGTCACTACAGTCACACCACACAGGGACACAGTAGAGACAGACATGTACACAGTCCATCTGACAGCCTGTGTAAACAGGTGAGTCTGTAAGTGCTCTTTACACGGCTCCACAAAATCAGCAAAACCTCAGAGACGCAGGTAGAGCAGCAGCGCTGAGGCCTCCAAAGCTCCATCACAGATTCTTTAAAGGGACACGTGGGACATGCAGTAGGTTTGACTTATTAGACCTGAGAGAGCGAGCCGACGAGCAGAGGTGGAGCAGATGGGTTAAATATGCAGCGCCCTGAGCGTACGAGTGACACTGTGAACCGTAACAGGCAGACGAAGACAGGAAGTGAGTATGGGAACGACAAGACACATGATACAGTTTGACCCAGTCAGGAGCTGATGGATACATGAGGAGATGAGCTTCTCTGATTCTGGATTAGAAACTAATGATCTCTGCTCACTGAGGTTCCTCACACATTAATGATGTGAGCGTCATGTGGAGGACGCAGATAAAAACTTAAACTATCTGCATCGACGGTTTTATTTTTTTAGGATGTGATTATTTAAAATGAACACATGCCCCGTCACGGCGGTATTCAGAGTTCACTGAGCCTCTGTGGCGGCGAGGAGATAAAGGCAGGATGGATTGAGTGTTAGACTGTCAGCGAGACCAGGACCTTTATGAGTTTGACCTCTGACCGGACCTGGAGGCGAGTAGGCGGAGCCAGCCGGGGGAGAACTAATAGAGTTCAGCCCAGAGTTTGACCCAGGAACTTTTCATTAAGAGAAGTGTTAAGAGAGAAGCTCTTCATTGGACCAGAACCACTGACAGACCTCCTGTAATGCCCACCAGCCTCTGAAGCCCCAACCTGGTCCAGTTAAAACTGGTCCCAGCCGTGTTCGGTCACCGGCCGTACGGGGAGCCTTATCGCGGACGGATTGGATCCAGATGTGCTCAGTGAACCCCTGGAATCACAGGAGGGAGAGAGGGCCGAGGAGAGACGGCTTCTAGCTTTAATTGGGAAAACAGGAGGAAGCATCAATTTTACTGCCTTTAATAAGTTAAAGCTACGCTGCTCGCCGCTCTGGCCGCTCCAGCACAGCAGCCATTGGCCAGAACATGTGCTTCTCATTAGCAGCCCTCTACCTCAACCAGTACCTTAAAATGCACATGAGAACACGCTCACACGCAGACAATAAGCTCCTCCAGACTTGCTGAACTCCCTTGCTCTGCTGGTAGGAACATGGAGGATCCTTTATGGGCGAAGAGAGAGATCCCATTAAATGTTCAAAACACTGGTCGGGTTGGGGCAGGGAGAGGAAAAAAAAGGTGAGGGGGAGCTGTTAAGAATTAACTAGACTGTTCAGGGGCAGTTAGTGGGAGAGCTAAACTCCAATTACACCCCAGCCTGATTTAAAACGGCCTAACCTTCGTAAAATTACACCCGCGCACATTAAGAGGCGTCTGGGCTCCGTTTGTGGACAGCGCTGCTCCGCTGTTATTGCATTTTCTGGGTAAATAAGCAAGGCTGGGGTTTGGTCTTCAGAGACATCACACACCACATAACAGGGCAAAAGGCTTTTAAAGAGGTCCCCGCCCCCACTCAAGTCTCCTAATTTGTCTTTGCAAATGTAGCGACAGTCAACAGGCTGTGTCCTGGGACGGGGAGCTGGGGCGAGGAAGCAGGAAATAAGGCCGCAGCCATTGTTGTTTATGAATCAATCCATGAGTTTGTAGAGTCTATAAAGTGTCAGAAAATAGTGAAAAATGCTCAGAGCAATTACCCACATGCCAAGTGGCGTCATCAAATTATCATATATATATATATATTCATACATAAATATATATTTTGTTGTTGTCTGACCAAAGCCAAAAATATTCAGTTTACAATCATATAAAAACAGAGTAAAATCAACAAGTGCTCAAACTGGAGAAGCTGAAAAACCACAGCAGAAACAAATACGATGAAAAATAACTGATCTAACTCAGTCCTCCGGCTCCATCTGGCCCGGCGTTCAACTAATCAGTGGGCTGTGTGGTTTCTGATGGTGGTGATCCACAACATGAGTCTGAAGACGTCCCACAGACACGGGGACACTTTCTGTCATCTGTAAGTTGTTAAACACAAAGAATTGAATCCCAACACCCTCCGACATTTACACACACGTTTCACCCCCCCCACACACACACACACACACACACCACCCCAGCATCACACGCAAACAATGAACAGATTAGTTAATTATGTCGGCTGCTGACTCGCGGTGAAACGTTGGAGCGTGACCCTAAAGGACCCTGGACTTCACTCAGCTCTTCACAGCAGAGCACATCATCCAGTCACATGACGCGACCCCCACCTCCCATCCCTGTTTATCTCTATATGCTTTTGTTGTTGTTGTTTTGTCGTGTCCTGTTAAACCCCTACAAAGACCTTTCATTTTGTGTTGATTCTGGCGACCCCTGTGGACAAAAGTGGTACTGTTTGAAGACTGCATTTCCCATAAGCTCTAGCGCGTATTGTCGTAAAGACGCCGATCTGGATGGCACGCGCCGCCGCTGGTCTGAGTGCCGTAAATCGTTTGGTCTGGTGGAGCGACCCGACCACTGCCCCACCCTTCCCAGCGACGGCCTCATCAGCTGTTGTAGGTCGAACAGAGACATCAGCACAAACCAGTTAAAAGTTCTGTCGGGCTTTAAATGAAGAAAAGAGCAAAGACAGAGTGAGGACTCTTCTTCTTCTTCTGTCTGTTGGGTCCAGGCGGAGGGAGGACAGATCAAGTCCCTCTCCACTTTCATCTTATCAGTGGGGCTCGTGACCCCGGGTCAGGCCTGATGGAGAGAGTGGAGGCTGACGGAGCCACCTCCTCCTCCTCCTCCTCCTCCTCGGTGCTCTCTCTTTGGAGATAAGAGCAGAGTCCTCATGCCGAGTGTGTCAGTTAAAAGGAGGACGGTTGGCAGCAGGAGCGGATGATTAATGACGCCTCGGCTCGCGTACAGGGCGAATTACACACACACACACACACACACACGTGCAAACACACAAATATGGGCGAGCTCAGTGGTGTCAGAACCCTGCGCAGGCATGATATTTCAGTTAACTTATATTATGTGTACGCCTCGCTTCCTGAACCAGCAAACCCCCACCCGCGACTTCCCAAAAAAACAGCCCTCCCTAAATCTCTGCAGACCCCTCCACCTCTGCTGCCTGCTCCTAGAAAAACAACATTTGTGTAGAGGCTCTGGCATGTTATTCTAACAAATATATTATATTAATTATGCGCCGTTACCCGAGCCTCCCCCTGAGAGGCTTCAAAAGGCCCGGCAGAGATGCTGCGGACTCAGTCACATGACCCGGCGGGGGAGGCAACGCTCCAATCAAATGCTCTGGAGTTTTCAGGAAGTCGCTTTCCTGATGGTCACCAGAGGTGCTGATGACCTGTAGCAGCTGCACCTGCACGCACACACACACACACACACACACACACACACACACACACACACACACACACACACACACCTCAGCAACACCCAATCAGAGGCACCGCCGCTGCTGCCGCCTCAGAGCAGATGAGTTTTGTCATGTGTCTGTTCCTGAAATAATGGTTCCCCTGATACACACAGTACAGCTCTGGTCATAAACACACACACACACACACACACGTCAGTAGGCTGTAAACAAACCTGACGGAACAAACACAAAACAAACACCAACAGCCAGGAACACTGACACGGGGGTGATCGGTGAGCGGTGATTGATTACCGAGGAGCGAGGAGAGCTTGGGAACGAGGCCGGCCTGGGCCATCTGGCTGCGCAGCGACGTGTCAAAGGAGAGGTTGAGCAGGAGGCGCAGGGTGGTGCTCAGGAGCTCCTCGTGCTCACAGGGAACCAGCCGGGCCAACTTCTCCACGGCGGACGCCTCGGCCTGCGGGAAACACACACACACACTCGTATTTTAACCACCCTGAATAAAAGTACATGAAAGAAAAGTTTGACGTTTTTCTCATCTGACAGCCATCAGTGCAGGAGCAGGTCCCAGCGTTCCTTCTCACTCACAAGTATAAACATCCTTCTCCCAGACTCCTACAGAAAACAAGCCAGTTCTCAAATGCGACTGAGGCTCTGAATCACAAAGGACACACTCCGTTTTCATCTCGTTGAGAAACTTGATTTTCTTGCACATATTTTTGCCAAAAGCTCCGGTCCAACTAAAATCACTCCTCAAGTCAAGAACCCGGGGCGCGGGGCCCGGGGACCCCGACAATGAACCACAACATCCCCGGTTCAAGTCCGACAGGGAGCCTTTGTTGTTAAGTCATTCCTCATTTCTCCCCACTCGTTTCCTCGTCACTTCTCTCCTCTGTCATCACTAATAAAAAGGCAGGAGAAATATCTCTTAGAAAAAAAATTAAAACATTTAAATTCGCTTTAAGGAGGAAAAAAAAAACATGTGTGCCTTTGTCTGCAAACTGTTGAGAGCATGTATCATGTGTGTGTGTGTGTGTGTGTGTGTGTGTGTGTGCTTTGCTTTTTCTCGGTTCTTGCTTGTTTTTCATGAGTTAACACAGACACTCTGTGAGCGTCAGACAGAGCAGTGTCACTGCCGTGGAAGCGTCATGTTATACCTGTCGTCTCCATCCTCAGCGTTACACCATAAACATGGCAGTTAGTTTGTGTTGGACGTTTTCAAAGGCCAAAATACTTCCTTTATAAAATCTCTGAATAAACTGTTGGGAATTACTCAGATATTTAGATTAGATAATTATTGATCAACACAAGATGTAAATAAACACAACGATGAGCAGAACTGATTCAACCTGCGCAGTGTTCCACGCAGGTGGAGGCGTTGAGGTGTTGTTAAGATGATGACTAATAGGATGACGGTGTCACTGGTGAGTGTGAGTGGCAGCGCTCAGACTCCGCCCACAGCGTGTGACCGTCACTGTCAGGGTGACAGTGCGGTGCCGGTGCCGGTGTCGGTCCAGTGCCGCTTGTTAACATGTCTGCCTCCTCCTCCTTCTCCTCCTCCTCCTCCTCCGCCTTCTCCTGTGGTCTCCCCGCAGCAGCCAGACATCATGGTGACGCAATAACCTGCTCCCAGTTAAAAAATGCACTCGCTGCTACTGTGTGCGAAAACCAGCTCCAGTCACACCATCACAAACCAGACCTCGAGCCTCGGAGTAATCAGCCGCAGCCTGTGTCAATTACCGCTGACATTCCCTTTCCATTAGTGACAGCAGCAGCAGAAGAGATTATCAAAGTGTGGTGAAGTTATCTGATTAGGGAGAAAGTCACAACATGTTTGCTGAGTAAATAAAACGTGCTGACAAACTGTATCATTACGCGATTGGCCTTTTTCTAATCAATTAAACCTCCGAGTCCTTAAAAGGAGAAGCCCTTTCCCCTCGTGTAAACCGATACACTCGCCCGGGTCAGAGTGTTGAAACCACAGTTTTCCTGCTGGACACATGCTCCAGTGGGTCTCAGCCCCCCCGAAGGCTTCTTTAATCTCAATCAAAGATACACTGAAGGGGAAACAAGGAGATAAACCCGGTTCCTAACAGGGTCTGGCTTTGATAAAGACCCACAAACTGAGTGAGATTGGAAACAGGTGGGGCTGGATTAGGGGGGAAAGCCGGAGCAGCGAGGTTCCTGTCCCGGCGCTGTGGGACACGTGGCCAGAAGTGGAACCTCTAAGCATTTTTTAAAATTGAAATTTGATAAGTGTGGTTTCTACGGGGCAACAGCTATTTGTCAGAACGACCTCTGGGTGTTTCACAGGACAAATAACGACGGCTTGTTTCCTCTCACTTTGGACAGCTCCGGCTCAGATGTCAGAACAAACACAGTTGATTTTTGAGGAGCAAATTAATTATAGCTACGCAGGAAGTCTAATTACAGACAGAACGTCAGCTCCCACAAACAGTTCATTAAACCACAAACCTCACTGGGTCTGAGCTGCGTGGGTTTTCTGATGATTGTTTTCTCTTTTTTTCAACAAATCCATGATTGGTCTTGTGTTTGTTATTACAGTGAATTAGAGGAACACCATCAATGTCAGAACTGTGCAGCCATTAGTCCACAACCAAAGAGCAAAACAAGATGTTGGCCTGACAAGAATCGCTTCCTTGTGGTCGTATCCCTCCACCACGCAGACTAGTTCCAGGTCACATCTCTGTTTATCCAGAGTGACAGAAAATAGACATACAACTGGATGATGGCTAAGAGGTTTTGTTGTCATGGTGACCTCTCACCTTCAACAACCAAAATCAGTTCAGTGAATCCATGTGAACGTTTGCTCCAAATCTGAATCAGTTCTATCAAAGGGTCACAGCAACACGTCTGTAACCAACGGCGTCAGTGTGTGTGTTTTTATCACCATGAGGTTGTGAAGGTGTGGCAGAGCTGGCAGAGATGTTAATGAGCACTGATAGGAGACAGGATCACTGTCTCTTCTCTTTCATTCCTTTCTGCTCCTCCTCCTCTTCTTCTTCTTCTTCTTCATGTCTTCAATACTTATTCCCACATCTTTATTTATGGACATATATATATATATATATATATATATATATATATATATATATATATGTTAATCACTTTGTGTGTGTGCATTATTGGGTTGTTACCGACATCTGGTGAAAACAGCCCCATTAGAAATATAATGTTGACACGTTCAATACTTATTTTCCCACTGTATGTGTGATTTTTCATCTTGTGGTGATGACACCATGAGTAATAATCTGCTGCCCCCCCCCTCCTCTTACCATATCGTTCTTGTTCTCCAGGAAGATGGAGAGCTTCTTGAGGAAGGAGACCACCACCAGCAGCAGCTCCTCGTCCTCCCGGTCCAGTATCTTCACCAGCATGTGGACGATGTTCTTGTTCCTCATCTTGAGCTCGGTGCGGGTGTCTTCGGCCAGGTTCAGCAGCAGACACAGAGCCACTGTGGGGGCAGAGACAGCGGACGGTTCAGAATCAGAGATATCCTAGATGTCTATCTGATAAGTGCAGAAACACTGAGATCTCTGGGGCCGAGGGGGTTAAACAAACGGCCCTGGAGTCACAGTGAGTGTACCAGTGTTCGCTCATAGCACCTCATTCAACAGCAGTCTGAGAGCACGCCAACTTCAATTAAGTCTCGAGTCCACGGCCGGCATCAGTCGTAAAAACAGATCAAACTGAGGCCACGATGAAAAAAAACCTTCAAAACCAGTTTGTGTTGGTGAGGAGCAAAAACAGACCTGAGATCTGAGCTGGACTGTTGCTCACCAACTTAGATTTTACTTGACCTCTGCAGCATGAATGCCATGTAGTGCAGTGGTGGTGGTAGTGTACAACCATAACATCCCATAATGTCACACAGTCACCACAGTATGTGTGGTATATGCAGCTTCTGGTTTGATTTCAGGAGGTTGTCAGCTGAATTCACACCAGAGAGACCAGATGATGTTGACCAATAAAAACATGAAGGAGGTCATTTTTACACTTTGCTGACAATGTGAGCAAACGGACGATCGCTCAGCTTTTCTCTCGGGTCGCTGATGTCCACTGACCAAGATGCTTCTATAATACGGTCTTACATAATGAGGTGATAGTTAACTCTGTTGTTTATTGTTTTCACAGCTGTTCCTGTTGTTGTTGTCTGTTAAATCCAGTATATCCACTGTATGTACTGTATCGAACTGTCTGTGTGTAACGATGTTACATGATGTCGGTCTGAAACAGGTCTCTCCGTGTCTCCATAAATAAAGGTTAAAAATAAACTGCACAACAATAAACAGAACTGTTTTGTGACCACACACATTTTAGATACAGACATTGCGGTACCTCTGAGCAGCTGCTCCTGCTTGGTCAGGAGGCTCTGGTACTTTCTCTGAGACTTCTCATGTTCTTTCTTCAGATTTTGGTTGTCGGAGAATTCTTCATGTGAAATCAGTCAAGGACCAACCGTGTGTCACAGCAGCAACCCTCGGGATTTCTCCTCTTATAGCTTACAAATACATATAAAACACCCCAACACACAAACGTCTGTTTGTCTGGACAAAGAGAGAAAGCAGCTGTGAGCTGTGAGCTGTCAGTCAGATGACTGCGTGAAAGGATATAGGCCTTCTTCTTCTTCTGCAGCTCATCTTGCCAGAGGTCAAACCTCTTCAGCTCATGCTCAATGATGTTCATGCACAGCGCCCCGATCTTGTAATGCGTGACCAGGCCATGGAACTGGGAGAAACTAGAGGAGAGAAATTAGGAGGGAGAGAGAGAGACAGAAAAAGACTTCCATTTATCCCAAAGTGGATTTTCAGAACTAAAATCATATTTGGGATTTCAGCTGGGAGCTGTCACTAAAATGACCCGATCCATCACCCCTGAAGTAGTTTACAAAGTAAACTGTCAAAGTCAAAACACGCTCCGTCAAACAGCGTGTCCTGGTCTGACTTATAATCAGTCCAACTTGAACCGTTTCACAATCCAAACAGCATAACACTGAGGATGGAGACGGGCCAAGAATGACGATCGGTTTTCAGGCGTACACATCCTCCAGCGGCCTTAATCAGCTCTGACAGACATTTATGTATTATTCTAGTGAGGGCTAATTTTAGTGTTTCCCAACCCGAGTTGGAGAGAGAAACTGCAGTGCTAGGTGCTCTGCCAGGGGTGGAGGACTACTGTAAGCACGAGGCAGGGCAGGGGATGGAGAGGAGGGCAGCAGGCTGCTCAGCCTGAGCTCAGACTCTGCAAGAACAACTGGGTTTGCACCTCGAATATCCAGGAGTTTACACAGCAGGCCAAAGTATGTTTATGTTTCAGTTCCAGGTCCCTGGACCCCAGGGAAGGAAACCCTTCATGCTACAAGGTGAACTGATATCCAAGGACGGAGACTGGACATCATGGACAATCATGCAGCAACTAAAAGGATCCCACATGTCTGAGTACACCCTGAAAAAACACACACAGTCCCCAAGAGAAGCGTCTTCACCTCTCTCATCCACTGACTTCGATATAAAAGCATCTCCAGAGCAGAGCTGTCACTGTTTCCACTGTGTTTTCCCTGATGCGTAATAAACCAGGTTGCTCACCACACATGGGTCTGGGAGGCCTCAGTCTACGTAACTGACCACAGTACTTCACCATGGTTCAGACTGTGAGACGTTTCTGCTGTGATGTCGTGTCAAACCAGTGACAGCTTCATCTCTGTTCAAGACAACAGTGCTCACATCGGTGTCTTCTGTGCTCCTGGCACCTCACATGGAGCACTAACACCATAGCACTGGTGAGGAAGGCCCAGCAGAGACTGGATTTTCTCTGTGGAGCTGCAGGTAGCTTTGCATCGTGGCACTGTGGAGAGTATCCTGACATACAGGAAAGCAGAGAGAATCATCACCACTGGCTGTATGGTTCCTGCTGCCTTAAAAAGGCCAGGAACATACCGGGGGGCCGTCTGATCCTGGTCACCCTCTGTTCGAGCTGCTGCCATCAGGCAGGAGATTCAGGGCTCTTCATCAAGGACCAATAGACTAAGAAACAGTTTTTACCCAAGAGCCACTGCTGCCCTGAATGCCTAAACCAATGTGCAATATTCTTTCTCAGAGTTTTTGATCTATATCTGCTGCTGTTGCATTCATTTCTTCTGCACCTGCGACTGTGACCAGTTTCATTGAGCTTGTACAATGGCAAATAAATAAAGTCTAGAGTCTAACCTAATGAGCAGTCCAGCATTTTTAAAACCACACTGGAGCTGCACTGACTGAAACACTGTGGCTCTCTGGGTTTGTGTTTCACCTGGACAGGCAGAAGAAGACACAGATGATAGATGTGGCCAGGTCCACACTCTGCTTCCAGTCCTCCCTCAGGACCCGGGCCAGGGCTCCCAGGACCGTCTCTGGACACACACAGACACAAACATGAGTCCACGCGTGAGACTCACACAGTATGTAGGGCAAAAATCATCATCACAGTTATTTCGATCAACATTGAACATCAAGTTCGTCAGGCAGGCAACCTCAGTATCCTCTTTATGTCTCCTCTTCAAACTCACTTTGACCGTTTGGCCTTCACCTCCCTGTTGTACATTCATTTTATTGTCCTGTTATTGTTGGTCCTTGTTCTGAATAATCCTGTTTTATATGTAACCCACTTTGTAATGTTAGTTTTCTATAAGTGCTATAAAAGTTAAGTTATTATCATTATCATTATTTATATTTAACATCAATTTGACTTTGAATACATCACACATTCACAGGGTTTTTTCACATTAAAAAGAAACATAAACTGATTGAAAACAGCGTGTAAGTGCTGTGTCTGTGTGGTTTTTGAACTTATACACAATATAAGTGAAAGTCTGTTTGTGGGCCAGCAGCCAAACCAGGTGTGGTGTCTGCCTGTACATATAAATTCTGATAATGACACACTTCCCTGTATGTATGTATGTATTGTTAACATATGTCCAACACAACCTGGGAGTGGACAGGGGTGTATGGTTTTTATTTAGATCTAGTACAATGATTGCTTTAGCTCTGTTTTCTTGTTTTTTTAAAGTCGTTGGAAGCACAAAAATAAAACAAAACTACACTTTAAAAAGGAGGTGGAGCAGAAACAAAGGCCCGGGGTTTGGGACTCGGGATGTGAAAGTCGCTCTGAGCAGAGCGCCGTGCAGCTGGAGGTTCGTTTAAAGAAGCATGGGGGAATGTGATGAGGTCGGGGCTCCTGGAGAGTTTGAGCTATGGGTACTTCTCAGCGTAAGGACGTGGGTCCCAGGCTTCGTCTCCTCTTTCCACGCTGACCCCAGGCCTCTCGGTTCACACGAACACTCGGCTCTTATCAACACCGGGCCGGTTGATGCGGGCCGACAGACAGAGCGAGCCGACGATGCTTAGTGACGGATACAAATGAAGCGGTGCCATCTGATGAAGGCTGCGCTGGGATGATGGCTCTGTGCTGTTGTTGCAGAAACAGGCCGGTTGTCACGTAAGGGAGCAGAGCTGGAGCGGAGCTGTGTTTTCTTTTGGAGAGGAGAGGACGAGCTGATACAAGTCAGCAGGTTCTGCTCAGAGGAGCCGGATCTCCAGCTGTCTGAACAGCTTTGTTTGAATCGAGCAGGAATCCAGATAATTCAGCATTAAGAGTTCATTCTCTAACTCAAGGTCCACTTACTGGCTTTTTTCAGGCAGCTTTCAGTCACATCTCCGGGACCTTTTGGTCTCAAGTTGTTTGTTCAGCTGTGGGTTGTTTGCTCACAGCTCCGTGAGTCACAGGAGCCAGAGCCAGATTCATGTGTGACACCAGAGATCATCTCCTCACACAGAACCAGAAAGAGATCCAGCAGTGTAGAGCTGCAACTAATCATCCATTAACCTGACAATCAATGAACTGTACTTGATTGGTCAATGAAATGTAATACATGTTTCGTTTACCTGTTTAAAACCTAATGGTTTCAGTTTAGTGAGAGAAAATAACCAACAACTGTCTGACGATTCATCTATAATCCAAATCAAATGAATCAACTAATCGCTGCCCCTCCACACCTGACCAGACTCTGTCCACTGAGGAAGACCATGAGATACTGGTGAAAGCTCAAAACAAGAACACTTCTGCGTGGACTTCTGATTCTGAACATTCAGTTAGTAAAACTCTGGTTCTAGGAAAAATGTTTGAGAGATACAGAAGATCCTTTGCACCTTCAGCCATCAGGCTTCTTCATTCTTCTGCAAATGGTTGATGAGCTGACAGACAAATGAATTTCCCTTTGGGGATCAATAAAGTCATCCGTATTCGTATCTGTGTGAAATCTTGTCCTAATTGCTGAGTAATGTCCTGACCAGTGTCTAAAACGTGATCATTACCTTGACATTTGACCTTTAGCCACAAGAAAGTATACTGAAATATCAGTATATTAGTGTCAGCTCCAAGTGTGAATCACAAACACATAAAAAACAACAAAGTAAAGGTGGTAGAAGGAGAGGCGCTGTATGCAAAAACACGTAAAATGATAAATGATAAATGATAAAACCAGAACTATGTTCATGCAGAAACAACAGGAGGCAGTTTGGGTTCAGCAGCAGCAGTTTTAGAAGAGGGAAGGTACCGTTCTGTATGAGCTCCTCCAGGTTGTCTGAGTTACGAGCCAGCTGCAAGATGAGGGCGGCTCCTCTGATCTTCTCCTGGACGTCTTCATACAGCAGCTCCACATACTCATCGATGCTGTTGATGTTCGCCTCCTCGTCCAGCTGAAGGACGACAACACAGATCAACACAAACGTTTTCACATACACACAGTAAACACACACACACACACACACACACACTGCATGAAGACATGCGTTGTCATTAGAAACAGATCCACACACAAACAAGCTGTTTTCAGTTCCTACCGCCGCTGCTGTGTAAGGGGTGAAATCTCTGGGTGAGATGCGTTTCTTCTCTTCGCCGTCTGTAAACAAGCAACGTTCAGCATCATAAATAAATATCCTTCTGATGATGAACCGCTTCCACTTTTAGCCTGAGGAATGCTCTGAACTATGAATACATATGTGAGTGCTGTTCAGACAGAGACTGAGTGACTTGGACTTGTACCATTTGGTTGTTTGCGGTTTTGCAGGTAGAAGAGCAGCTGCTCCACCTCACAGAGTTTGGATGGGTGAATCAGCCGACACTCCTCCACCACCTTCCGGGCCAAAGACTTTGTGTCCGTGCTGGCGTTCAGGCTCTTCAGGCGAATACTGATGGCAGCACAAACACATTCAAATGACAGCTTTAGACCAGAACATTAGATATAATCTAGGATTTGTATTGTATGTATTCTTCTAACCACTCTCAGTAGGTTTTACGTCATTAAAAGGTCATTTACAGTGTGATAGTTCGTTCTAAATCCAAACTTTTTCATGTTGTTTCTCACATTTTCTGACACTCTTTGCGTTCTCCAACCACGGGACCCCCCATCTCTCCAAGGATAGTCGCCTCCACCTCATACTGAACGACAAGGGCTTTCTCGGTCGGGTGGACATCCAGCGTACAGCCCTTCACTTTCCTATGGGTCCAACAGAAACAAAGAATAATTCATTTAAAAAAACGGCACAAACTGAAACTCAGACGTGCAGTTTTGTCTGGTACCATGGCAACCCAAGCACTACAGCATATACACTGATTTACTGGATTACACCACAGTGACCCTCCAAAACATGCTAAATGGAAAATGGTACAAACAGTATTTCACACGTTTACACATAATTCATGTTCTTTATTATTAATCACTAATGTGTACTGTATTTACTGTATAGACCACGTACAGGAGGAATAGTGCTATAAATATAAATAGATTTGAATGTAGTGAATATATATTAAATCATGGCAGATAAATATCTTTTTTTTTTTTTAAATGAGTGTCGAGAACTCATAAAAACTAAAACTAAACTGTAAACAGTTATCAACAGGTAAATATCCTACATCCTGTCAATTAATTATTCGTAGCTGTCGGTGGTTCCTAAATAACTGGAAGTGCTGCATCACAGCTGACTGGTGTTTGTATCACGCCATCCACAGACATCACGTTAGCAGCTACCGTTAGCTACAGGTGGGCTAACAGTTACTGCTGCCGTTAATTCGCGTTGTTCCTTCTCCATATTAAAAGCTTATCATAGTCGATTTGGTTAGAGTTAGCTCCGTGGTCGGCTAGCCTAGCACTACCAGTCATTCATTTAAATGACCTATCATTCATAGGCATCCTGCCGGTGTGTGTTGACCGACCGGTTAGCTACCGCCACAAACGTTGATACACGTTATCTAAATCACAAGCTAACAGCTTTGGAGCTAGCAGACGTTACCTCTTCAGATACCGCGCATCTCCTGCTTGTAAACTGTCCATGTTTCGATAGTAAAGAGAAGGCACATCACATCATGTCCTCCTCTGGTCCTGGTGGTGGAGACGAGCGGATGTTATTTATCTCCACTGCTTGTTGCCAGGGCGGCGACCGCGGCGCGGGGTCTGTAGTAGCGCCCGGAGAAGGGAGACTGCTGCCGCCTGCAGTGTCGGAGGACTGTGCGGGTAGAAACAACCTGTTGGGTGGGTCACCGTCCTCCTGCTCCCCGGGTTGAACTTATCCCTCCCTGGTTTAATTAAACCGTGTTAATTATTGTAGTCCCAGAGCGCGTGCGATTCTCTTACAAAGCGAATCCTGTCAAATGTATTGTATGTTACTGTGGCGCATTGAATTCTGGGTGCGACACCAAACAAGATGGCTGCCGTTTACCTCGTAAATTTGGTGCGAGAGTTCAACGGTCATGGGTCGAGTTACTTGATGAATTTAGCAAAGAATAGGGCGTTAAAATGACAGAAACACCAGATTTGGAGCCAAAAAAACAAAAAAAACAAACAAACAAAAAAAAAACAATCAAACAAAAAATGCAGTGACGACAACCAAGAAAACAGACATGTTTAATTTGACAGTGGTTTTGCCATGCGAACAGTCGACCTGGTAAGTAGCTGCTAACGGTTAGGATAAAGTTACATGCCAACAAACTTGCTTTCAGACTAAAGTAGAGATGTCTTTGTTTATTTGCGATAGCTCCTGTGTCTTTGTGCTGTCTGGGTGAGACAGTGGAGGAGGAGAGACTGGGAGCGAAGAAGAGCCAGGTGAGGAGCAGACAGGTGGCTAAACCTGTCTTACTTGCATTAGGCTGATCTGTGAGCCACATTAAGAATGGACCAACACTATTGACCAGTCTGATATACTACATTTAATACAATTTGGTCTTGGTGTAAAGTGCTTTGAGCTGAACCTGAAATAATTCACACATTCTCATGTAAACATAAACCACAAAAGAGAAGAACTGGACACAGTAATTTGGTGTGAGCAGTGACTGAAAAGGCTCAGCCAGAAGCAAGTACTTTTAAATGGTGGAAATATTTATATGATAAATGATGAAAGATGACTTGTGGGAAATACAGAGTGCACCTGTAGTACCACTACCTGTTTTATTTGATTTGAAATATGAAGACTCAATATGCTAAATGTATTTATCTGCATTGCAACTGCAGTTTAAGATTGGTGACTGTTGTAGTGGATACAGAGGTATTTGTCTGGTCACTCGGTGAATGTATATTAGACTCAAGTTTCAAAGTAACGCAGTCAGATATATGGTAATGAATACAGCCAGCTGGGCAGAGGGCGAAGAAATACTCACACCAAACTCTTAAATAACAGAGTTAGCGTGAAGCTAATTTTGAAAATACAATGTTAAAGCTGTGTACTGTTGTTCCTCTTTTAGACCGGGGCCCATTGGCAGACAGATGTGATGGATGGTCCCACTGCAGCTGAAGCCACAGAGGCCATCGAGGTGAGACAGGGTTAGATAACACTGAACATGACCTGGGGCAAAACGGGTCCGTGAACCTGGGGTTTGTTACACTACAAGTTATGCAACTTGGTATTGGTTTAAGTTTTCTTTTGACTATTTTTACTTTGTGTAGAGTTACAGTTAGAGTTACAGCCGAGTCTCTTGAAAACTCAGATTACACAACCTTACCGAGCTGTACCCATGACATTTTCTAACGCACTGCACTCTTCTGTTAATCCATATAGATCACTGTGATAATGCTTAAACCAGAGGTGAGTGAAAAAACACTGGAAAAATCCCTCACTGTCGAAGATTTGTGTATCATCCTTAAAGTCCTTCACTACGCTAAGCTGAAATAACCATGTATAATTATGTAACATTACGACACGTGAAGCGAATACTCGAGCTACTGCGCTAAACGTGCGCTTTTGAAATCACTCCGCCCAGCAGCCATGTCTGGAATCTAGTTCCGGCTACACATTTGCCTCGAAAACAACTCCGCCTCGTAACATTACATTATTATTTCATAGTGTGGCAAATGTGCAGGTCACAACTTGTCCACACGAGTGTTTTGGTTTTGTTGGATTGTGTATTTGATGAGTTTGATGAAGGACAGGGGACCTGTACCATTCACCTCCATTGTGTTCACTGAGCAGCTCACGTCTCTGCCCCGCGGATCTCAAATCAACAGGCACTGATAATTAAAGGTAGTGAACCTACACATATGACTATAGGGATGGTGGCAATAGGCGAATTTGCCAAAATGTTGAACTATCCCTTTAAAGTGTTGTTTCCTCAATACAATAAGAACATTTTTCTCATATCCACACAATACAATAACTTTATTTAATAAATTTCCAAGAAACGAGCGCTGCCATCCTGAATGACGTCAGATCGTTATAACAGATTGAAGGAAAATGACACTTCATTTTGAAAATTCATGGAACGAGTTTATTTGTTTTGGAGACACACAGAAATGACCTCACATGATCTCATCGAGTTTTTCATGCAAGTTTTTGCAAACTGGAAAAACTTGAACTCTACACCAGCCGTGTTAAAGCTTGATTTCAGTTAGAAGTGGGAAATAAACAAATAACCAATGGTTGGAAGAGATACTGTGACACGGTAAATCTGCTCGCCACAGAGTATCTGCTTATATCAGCATCTGTCGTTCTTCAGCTACGCCTCAGCTGATGTCACCTGTCTGAGCTTTTGGCTTGTGATTTATATATCAGTATTTGTGTTAGGGGCCAGAAACCCCTAAGTTTTCCCTGGTAGATCATTTGTTTGACAGTAAAATAGGATTTTGCTCTTAGTTTCAGACACAAATCTTTCTCCCTAACAGAACACATTTTCTCCAGCCACCTGTCACATATCCATTTCTATATTAGGCCAGGAAGGGGAGCCGCTAAAAGCTTGTTAAGTCACCACACTACTGTAGCTGAACCTGAGGGCAAAGGTCAAGGTGTCAACCTGAAGAGGTCGGTCAGAATGACACACATACGAGACATGTGGTTAGAACTTGAACAGGTTTGTCAGTGTCTCTCATCAAACCAAAAAGTTACACTTATCCTTTTCAAACTTTATCAATCAACCGAACTTTGTTTGAATAGCATCTTTCATACAATGGAAAATGCAACACAAAGTGCTTTACAAAATAAAAGCACCCTATCACACCAGGCACGGACCATACAAGTGGACCGAGACCCAACTGAAGGGGTGGTCTCGGTGCGGTTCTGATACAGTTTGTTTGAGGTCTGAAAGCGTCCCGACCTCGATCCGACCCAGCTGCAAAAAGCATATGAGGACACGCTCTCTCCCTCACAGCTGTCTTACAGCCGGTGTTCTGTGATGTAAGATTATGAGAACATCATTGTAAAACTGATTGTATTTGTTGTGTTAAACGCTCGTAATGCTCAAAATGTTCTGTGAGTGTCTGAAGGTGTGTGAACCACATCAATATCAGATCAGCCAGTGCAGTGTGCAAGCTTTCCATCATTCGTTACTCCCAGACATTTCTGACCAATCGCTGAGCAACCTCAGCAAACATGTGCCTTTGTTTACAAACTCTGGTCCATGTGCAACACCAAACAAAGGAAAAAAAACCCAGTGTATTTGGTCTGGACCAAAGCAGGTGAACTAGCGGACTCTCCTGGTGTTAAAATGCCTTTGGTCCGCATTAGGAACTAGAGCGCCTCTTTGGGCTTCAGAACAATGTGTGTTGTGCTGTTCCCCACTGTTTCCAGTCTTTATGCCAGGCAGGGCTGACCCTGTCCCGACTCCAGCTCTGAGCTGATTTCTGTCATCCTGTATCACTCACGGAAGTAGAGCGCATTAGCTAAAAGTTAAACTATTCCTTGACTGTTATTATCCTCTGTGAGAAACAAAGTGAAAACCCCGTTTATTTCAGTGTGTTAAGTGGATGTGAGGACTGATGTGTGAGGAACTGTGCTCCCACTAACAGGAGCCATGTATACAAACTTGAGAAGACGTTGCTAATTTTAGCGCCGCCACATCATACGGCAGCAGGGGCCTGAGGTCGGCCTCTCGTGTGCTGCTGGAACTTGCAGCCTGAAGTCAAGTCGTCTTCGTACATGCCTGATAGTGCTCAGAGTCTTTGGACAGAAGGAGCACTCCCCCCCTCCTCCCTACAGAGTCCTTCCCTCCTCCAGAATCAGGGTCCCTGGAAGGTGATCTGTAAATCTGGAGGGACGTCCTGAGCGCCGCCCTGTGAAAAAGATCTCTGCTGATCACTTGTACGCCGGCTGAGACGTGTTGAACACTCAGCTCGACAGATATAGAAGCAGCTGGAGAAACAGTGTCCCAAACAGGCACCGTGTTACTCTCGTCTTTCTGACCGTCCCTCGGCCAAACACCCTCCGGACAACAGACAGCTAAAATGGAGATTCCTGTTGAAGACGACGGCGACGCCACATCTCCAAACTTTGAGTATAAAGGTGCTCACCAGGCCTTCAGGGATCGCTGGAAAGGGACGGACGACTCCATGTGTCGCCACAGCATGTCCTTCCACCTGCACCACACACTGAGAAGCGAGTTCTTCGCCAGCTACCTGTACCTGCTGGAGAAGACTCCTCTGGGTAAGACGGGCCACACCAAGGCCCAACCCTCCGAAAGGTCAGAAGGTCGAGATTTACAACCTTTTTGCATGCCTCAGCCTGCAACATGCATATAATTCATTTCCTGCTGTGGTGCTGACATCCATGGAGACAGACAGATACTTTGCTGCGATAGCTTTATATTGTATTTATAGTAATATATTTGCATTAGTCAGCATCACAAATCCATTAACCATTCAAACTAGACAGTGAAAAGTCAGACTTGTAATATTATCCACAATAATTATGCAAAATTACCAGATAAGATAACTGTAAGAAACCTTTAAAGGATGGATACAACTTCAGCTGCATCAGCCCTTATAACTGTTACTGCAACTGCTAATGTCAGCTAATGCTAACAAAGTATAGATATTTGAGGCTGCGTGCAAACATCCACATTCCTGGTTAAGATTTATGACCCTGTGAAGTTTAAATGTGGTTTATAAGCGTGCAGGTGTGTGTACAGTTTGGATGTTGGCAGGTAAACTGGTGATGAATTACTAGTCTACCTACCTGTCCAACGTGAACCCCGCCTCTGCCATCTGATGGCTCCTTGTCATTGTTGAGAGTTGTAAGTCTGATTTAGCATGATCCTGTCCAGGCTGCACACTTGTCCATCATGAAAGCACACAAGCTGCAGAAACAGGAGATCTTCCCCCCAGCTCAAAGATGCCTCACTTTCTTACCCCTCATATGATACAAGGCCCATTAATGGCATGGCATGTCAGGCATGAAAGCACTATGTCATGTCAGTCAGCGCTACACATGACAGTCACAGGGCAGATTATTTACAGACAGCTTCAGATGGACCGAGTGAAATGTGAATCCACGTTTTTTATGTCTTAATACAGAAAATGACAAACTTAGCTAAAATAAAAACACAGCAAGAAGAAGAGCAGGTGGAATAAAATCTGATCTGATCTCGATCCCAGTCGCAGTGTGCACAGTCACTTTTATGTCTGTATTAAACATTCACAGCTGGTGGAAACAGGAAGTGATCCGTTTGGTTTAACCTCCTTTGGCTCCAATAACCTGGAACCGGGTCCTCCTGTAGCTGCTGATCAGGGACGATCAGTAATCGGGAGAAAGTCTGGACCTTCCCAGGGCTGATTCAGTTCAGACTGATCCTCAGGATCTCTGGTGTGGACGTTCCTCTGCAGCTTCTCCACTGGATTCAGATCTCAAGATTGGACCACTCCACTTTTTCCTTCTCTTTTTCCCGCAGTAGATTTATTCTGATGTTTAGGATCTCTGTCCTGCTGTGTCACCAGCTGCCCCTGAGCTTTAGCAGGTGGCTTCTTCCACCTTATTCCACCTATTGGAGGATGTTTTCACAGTGGAGTTGCATGTTCTTCCTAGGGATGCACTGTTTCGATATTAAGATCGGATATTGACCCAGATATTTACTAAATAGCTAGATCAGATATTGGATAATGGGTTTGATCCATAATGCCAATCTATTCACTTTAGTTCTATGTGTGTGAGGCAGTATGGCCGGTAGACAACAAACCCAGAGCAGCAACCTTTTACAAAGTCAGGAAAGTAACATTAGAGTCAAGTCTGATGCCTTCACTGGATCGGTGCATCCCTAGGTCTACACAAACAGTTCAGCCTTAGTCTCATCAGTCCATCAAACAGCTTCCTGTAAGTGTTGTCAGGAGTGAAGCTGGACACTTTGGCCGTCACCTCCTTTGTTACTGATTGTGTGATGGAGTCATTTAGATGCCCACCATCAGGGGCAGCAGACCCACTTAGCTTCTGTTCATTCTGCTCCAGTCTGTGCTGCAACTGTTTGACTGATGTTTTCCATATGGACAACAACATCACAATAATTTGTGTTATCAGTTCAACTAGATTGTGTTTGATCTGATGATTGCAGATAATTACAGAGGGTTTGCTTTTTGTTGCTGCTGCACTGGATGTTAAATTTAGGCCTGAGACACTGGAAAATCAACATGAATCCTCAGAGCCTGTATCGTTTGATCAGATGTCTCAGATTCTGGTCAGGTCAGCCTTTTCTGCAGCCTCTAATCAGCTGCTCTGTTAAGAGATGGATGGGCACGCTGGTGTCACTAGACACTGTATTTACCCCTCCTCTGAAAACTCCCCTGAGGGATCATATGACCTGACACTGTGATCCAATCCTCACAAAGCCTATATCACAAGGGCGCGGACGGATGCAGCTCGACCCGTCCGTCTCAGCACCTTGTTTTCTGTGAGACTTTGACGTGCTGAATGATTCGGTCGGGTTTCTGGCTCTCTGCCTTGTCCCGATGTTTCTAACATGGAGGACGGGGTCCAGCTGGAAATAAATCCCCCCTTCTCAGTGTTTCACCATGGTGTCATGAATTCTGCCACTGGATGATCCTTGACAAGCAGATGGACGGTCCCCTGCGACCCTCCCCCAACCCCTCACCCTCCTCCCCTTTTATACACCAGGAACGTGTCGTCTAAGCCTTTGGAAATGTTGTGTTCATTCTGCAGGATTTATTTCAGCTCAGCAGAACGAGAGGCAGCGAGGGGTTGGGATGGTTTAAGAATCCACGTGTTAAGTTTCTTAATGTCACAGCATGTCACTGACATCACATTACAGAGACGACTAGAGGAGTGCACACATGGCCAAGCGTTTACAACAGAATCCACACCACTGTTGATAAGAGTCGTGGCTTTAGATCCAAACAATCCTTCATGAAACAGGCCTTGTGTTATCTTATGTCATGAAACAGCTGAGCAGCACAGCACCGTCACATTTGTGGTCTGCTGATAATCAGAGTATTACATGTCCTCTGAGACATGGGACAGTGATACTTCACATGCAGAGCAATCCTCCATCATGTTGTATACGTTCACCTGAGATGAACACGTGTTTTTACCTTTAACGGTTGGTGTAGGTTTTTTTGTTGCACGATGGATCGATCTTAGCAGGTTTCTGATTTTGGTCCACACTGAAACATCTCAACAGCTTCAAAGGTCCAGATCAGTGTGACCTCATGAAACACACACAACAATCATGACAAAAATATCAGAGGGATGTTAAATGTTTTCCATGTTTCCAGAGGAAATCTGAACCTAGTGTGAGTGATGGAGGGGTACGCTCCACGAGGAGACAACAGTTTTAATCAGTATCTTCTTGTTCTTGTTCCATCAGTGAAGCTGTTCCCCGTCACCTGTGAGTACATCAAAGGAGAGAAGCAGTTTTACTACCGAGCTCAGCAGTTCTACGAGGACGTGCCGGCCTCAGAGGAGGGCATGATGGGAGATTATGTGGACATATCCAACGTTGATCTGGAGGGTTCCCGGCAATTTCTGAAGAGGTTTGTGGTGAGTGCGACCCGACAAACACAAGGAGATGCTCGGTCTGTGACATGTGAGAAAGTCCGTCGTCGCCTCACTGTGGCATCTGTGTCTATTTACCCTGTAGCTTCTCTTTGTGAACACACGTCAGGGTCTATTCTGGACCAGGAATCCATCGTCCTCACTGTAAAGTTTCTAATAGTGGCTCAGTCCTGGTGCCAGACCCATAAACACCCAACAGAACCAACCAGCGGCATGTGTTTTGTTCTGTGGTCATTTTCACTGACTTTATTAAAATATCTATTGTGTCATAAATCAGAATATGCTGTCTAACCAACTGAGGGCTGCACCATCTACATCCCCCCACATATACAGTAGATGAACATTTGTCTACATGCACATGTGAGTGAGTGCTAATTCAGGAGAATGGGTTTGGCCTAGAGACTGTGTTATTTAAAGGATCAGTTTTACAGGAGCTCTAATTATAACCTGCTAAGACTGGATGTTTCAGAAGAACCACACATGACTTAAGTGGCCGCTTTTTTCTCTGGTGCAAATGTCAACACAACACGTACTGATTTAATGTGGCTGAGCAGCGAGTGACACAATATTCAGGACATCTGGGTTTAACATGCAAGATATCAGCTCTCTGTTCTCTGCGCTCAGATCTCTGTGAGCTAGAGCTGAGTTTGCATTGTCACATACAGCGTCAGTAAGGTGTGCTCATAACTGGCAGCTCTGATCTGAATGTACTGCAGGTAACACACTGACACCTGACGACCTCACACTGCCCCGTGTCATCAAATAACCCTGAGGCGTCCGTCTAATCAGTGGAACCAGCTGAGACACTGCATTACATAATCCAGTCCAAAAAGTGTGTTTGTCTTTAGAGTCTGTTGAGTCGGTGCTGTTTGCTTCAGGTTTTAACTCCTCCCACTGAGTGATGAGAGTCTCCGCCACACATCCTTGTCCCCCAGCTGCAAACACACTCCTGTTTCAAACCTGATGTCTCCATCAAAAACAAGTGTAGCAGGAAAAGATTTAAAGCACATCCAGATTAAACCGAGCTGCATACAGTACGTGCACCGCAATATGGCACTAATTCACAGAAACCAGGAAGCATCCAGTAACAAGCGCGCAGTTCCTCCGGGCCCCATCTTTTATACAATCACACACCGGGGGCCCCTCATGTGAAGGGGTTGGAATGAGGTCAGAATACCAAATGAGAAGAAAGAAAAAGCAGCATGATTCAAGTGAGGAGGCTTTTTGTTCCCCTGTGGTAAAGTTCAGAGTTGTGCTGCCCCGAGGAGCTGAGGTCTACTTGTTTGTGGGATCAGTTCTTTTTGAGGTCCAGAGGTCTGACATCTGGCCGCGCAGAGAGAGCCCTGATGACTTATAGATATGGGATAACATGCTGCAGGGACACAGGCCTTCGGGTGGAGACTTCTATGAAAGGGTTAAATTCAGGCACCATGTCTTTCACTTTATTCCCCACATACACCTCTGACTCATTCGTGTCTTCGCACCCTCAGGGTCCTGGTAAGGCCGGCACTCACTGCGCCCTGGACTGTGGCTCCGGGATCGGCCGCGTTACCAAAGGCGTCCTCCTCCCTGTGTTTGAGAAAATGGAAATGGCAGACATGATGGAGCACTTCCTGCTCCATGCACACGAGGAGTACCTGGGTGACGACGCTGACCGCATCGAGACCTACTACTGCTACAATCTGCAAGAGTTCACGCCCCCGAAAAGCAAGTACGACGTCATCTGGATGCAGTGGGTGGCATGTAAGTACGAAGGCTTCGGCGTTTCCTTAAAGCGGCTGCTCATAAACATGTCAACACAAACAGAAATCAGCAATGTGACTGTGAAAACCTGCAGAGAATCATTAGCGGGTTTCACCAGGACATTGCTTCAATAAGAATGTTTTCTTAACAGGTTTGCCTGGTTGAATAAAGGTTGATGATGACATTGCAGATGTGGTTAGCGTAGCTTAGCATAAAGAGTCAGTTCAGAGTTAAAAATGAACACGTCCTGTGTGCTGAGGTTCCCGGAGGAGCTGCATCCACCTGTGCGTTATCTGTGCAGCTTTTCTCGTGACATGGATTCTTTCGAACTCAGGTTTTTCGGTTTTGGACTCTGTTCGGGCTCGATGACGTCAAACCTAGAGACCGAACTGCAAAGGAGCAAACCTGCAGGCTGAGAGTTAGTAAATGGTCTTATTCAGAACTTTACTGTTGTGGTTCAGCCTGGTTGCACACATGCCATTGTCCTCAACCACTGACCACTGCAGCAGACACACACAGTGCGAGCCAGATGTTTCCCTCAGGAGGTGGTGGAGACCCAAACCAGAGCTAAAAAAGAGCAGGAACACTGGGCCCCAGTCCAAAGGAAAGAAAAAGAAAGATCCATTCTTCCCTGTTTTTTGCCAAAGGCCAGATTCAAACAACAGAGGGCCGGAGCTATTGGGTTGCATGATTTTTTACCACAGTCCAATCATCACCCTGAAGACGCCCAACATGATCCAGGTGGCTGCACTGGTACATCATGTGACATTATCATAAGAACAAGAGAGGGGGAAAAAGGAAAAAGCAGCAAAGAAAGTGTTGGAAACTCTTGGGCCGCTGTGGCTGCAGGAGGTAGAGCGGGTTGTCCACTAACCAGAAGGTTGGTGGTTCGATGCCCGGCTCCTCTACTTTCCTGGACAAACTTGAGTGATGACAGTAAGAAGACAAACACATCACTTTATGGCCTTTTATCTGGTATGAAGTGTCTGAGCTCAGTTTTAGGGGCACAAACGCCCACCTCCCCCGTCGGTGGTTCAGCTCCCAGTCATGGACGGCCTCCCTCTGGAAGTGTTGTGAAGATGTTGGTCCTCAAATACAATGGAGGGATTATTTATCTCCTCTGGCCTTTGAGTGCTGCGGGAGGAGCTGGAGAGAAGATCCTCTGGCCGCTGGATGGATGCAATGGGAAGAAGTGGAAAGAAAATCTTCCTCTTTTTATGTGGGTACTGGTCTGAGCCATCAGATTGCAATAAATCAGCTGGTGTGTAACGCAGTATAATGCGTTTTTGCATGCTTTGAAGTGACTTCATCTACCTGTCCAGGTTTTGGCAAGGAGCTGTAGGAAAGCTGCTGGAAGCAGAGATCACTGCAGGGACCAGTTTCACACTTGGTATTTCTTCTTCTTCAGGTCACCTAACAGACAAGGACCTGATGAACTTCCTGTTCCGATGTAAGAAGAGCCTTCGTCCAAACGGTGTCATCATAATGAAAGACAATATGGCGCGGCAGGGCTGCAAGCTGGACCCAATCGACAGCAGCATCAGCCGCCACCTGGACATCATGAAGAGCATCATTGCCAAAGCCGGCCTGGAGGTCTTGGCTGTGGAGAAGCAAGAAGGCTTCCCGGACATCATCATGCCGGTCTGGATGATCGCTATGAAATAGACGTGACATTATCATTATTATCATTATTGTTATATGAATGTTGTTTGCTCCGTTTGTCCAGAACCTGAGAGGAAAATAAACCCTGAAGCTGAGTTCACATGTTATTCCACTTCTGTTAACGTCCACGTTTGTCCTTAATTCTACAACACACAGAAAGTGTCATCAGGAGATAAACCCTGACCCGCTGGCCTGGACATCATCATGGCGCCCAGCGTGATTTTTATTTTCAGCTTTGTGATATAATGGTGAACGTTAAAGTGGAACGTTAAACTGCTACAGAAGCTCTGTCCGTGTCCATGAAGACGGACTGTAATTTACGGTCGGCCGAACACGTCGTCCAGGGTTTGTACCGTGACGACATCAAACACCGGAGCCTCAGTTCTCTTGTTGCTGGATCAGTGGAATAACGTGTGGATTGAGGTTTTTGTTGGGTTGTTGTTTCTCCTGTGAGTGAAGAGCCTGATGTATCTCGTTTGACTCGGTTTAAAAACTGACATTTGATGTGATGTTGAGTGTCTGGTATCTGGATATGTTATCTGGACACAGACATCTGATTCACATTCACACCTGCGAGTAATAAGTCTTGTTCGTCTTGTTGTTGCTTATTTTGCCCACATGCATCTCAGGTCAGGAATATGAAGACGGAGCAAGACTTTGAGAGCTAACGGGGGCAGGGCTTGATTGACAGCTTTCTTGTGACATCACAAAGTGACAGGAAGCCCTGAGACTTACGTCTGCCTTTATACCGTATGGAGCTTTAATTTCACTTTTCCTCCACTGACCTGTCTTGTCTGTTCTTCTTCTGTTAATGTTAGAAGTTAAATTAATTTGAACTTCGGCTGCAGAGCCTGACAGGAAGTGAACGTATATGACCCAGTGTGAGTTTATGGTGTGGAAGTCCTCATATGCTGTGTGAAGGTAGAGCAGGTAGAGGTGAAGTCAGGTGACCTTCTGTGTGTTTACATCTGCGTTAATTAACTTCTCCAGATCCAGATAAGATACCCAGATCCAGACCACATGTGAACAACAAGTGGCACCAGCACTGCATGTGGAGAAACTCTGTGTGTCCTTTGTCCTCAGCAGCAGTTTGGTCAAATGTAAAGAGTCACCTTGATTGTATGTACTGATGATGTTATGTGTTTTATACCTTTGCCTGTAACTTTGCAGATGAACAGACTTGTGATTTTTATATTGATTTCTTCTCTTTGTGCTGCTTCACTTGCTTGAGCAACAAACATCACCAGAGCTGAGATGTGACGGCCTCTCAGAGAGGAAGACACTGATGGCATATGGATGTAGTTTTATGATTTTTAAACGCTCTTTCCATATATAATGTTTTTCATCCTATGTTCCAAACAAAGGCTAATGGGATTAGAGCGGGGTAATCACCGTTGGCTATTACAATCAAGGCTGCAGCGTAAATGCTTCACCAATTCTCCCTAAATGTTCCTGCAGTGCAGCGGCTCCACACCCTGACAGGGACCGAGCCCGGGCCCTGAACGCACCACATAATTGAGATCCTCTCAAATCATTATCGTAATTCTCCTAAGTATTATTACTGTTATTATTTTTTTTAGACTAACAGTAGAAGCAGCACATTGTTTTAGGCTAATGACTTTCAGCTGGGCCCCTGAGGTGGATGTGTGTGTGTTGGGGGGGGGGGGGGGTGGGGGCGTGTGGGTTGATTATTTCCTGGTTTTGACAGACAGTGCCTGCTTTCATATCTGCCCTGGCTTCATTTCAGGCCTGTCAGATGTCGTCTGCATAAAACACATCCAGGAGTCGCCTCAAATATTCGGCGTTTGCGTGCGTAAGCACTCGACAGGAGCAGGAGCGCCGTCGTTCCTCCCTGAGCTTTTTTATGAAAGGACAGTTTGTCAATGAGGAGGCTGGCACCCAGAAAAGTACAAAGTCATCAAAGTGCTGAAGGAGCGATGGCGTGAGATGATCTCCGCAGAATGTTTCTCTCGTCAGAATGGCTCTTTTGAGATGTGAATAGACCAAACACATTTTCCACATCCCGTATGAATTAAAGATCAAAATGCCCCAAAGTTAAACTTGTAGGTATTTTTTTCCCTCTCTCCCAGCAAATAGCAGCCAAATGTGCTGTCACCTTTTCAGGAGCGGTTAGCGTCGCTGACAGTCAGGCCTATCATTTCTAATACTGCTCAATGTCCTCCGCAGCTGTTCGGCAGCAGTTTGAATACATTAGCGGGCGTAACGCTAATTTGTCCAGTCACATCAGCAGAAGCAGGGCTTTGGGCCGGAGGGTATGTCCAGGAGGACGTCAGGGACGGACCAGCGCCCCACCCGGGGGTTACCGCCGTCACCTTCATATGCAAAGCAGCAGTGGGAGCAGCTCACCTGGAGGGCAGAGCGTCAGCCGCAGAGGGAACGGGTCCAAACATGGGATAAAAAAATAAAACGTCCCGCTGATTAAGACCAGTGTTCAGTCCACACTGTCTGGAAATGTGATGCACAACAGACAACAGCACCGGCTCCATGTCAGTCCCACCTGAAACAACAGCAGCTGATCTTCTCCGGGATGCATCGTTGTGTCGAGGTTCCTGTTAGAGAACCTGAAGTCGGTTCATCTGCTGGAGCTCTGAGGGTAGAACAACTGAAACCTGAATCTGCAGGGTTTGGATCAAAACACATGACTGTTAAAAGACTGTGAAATCCATTAAAACACAGCTATCAACATAAAATGAAATGAAATGAAATAAAATACAGACGACAACATTTAGTAACCCGACCTGCAAACGTTATCTCGCTGCTTCATTAGAAACTCTTCACTGTAGAAACACTCACAGTTTTTTTTATCAGGGCACAACATCCAACTGCTCCTGACCACCAGCCTGTGAAGCCCCGCCCCCTGTTCTTCTAGCAAAGTCTGGTGAAGTTGTCAGTGCTGCAGAAGAGTTATCTCAAAACTCAACATGCTGAGGAACTTCTGGCCGAGGGACAGAGGACACCGAGATGTCACCAAGGACGTCGACATGAGACACAGCTGGATGCTCACTGTCCATCCCCTCTTGGTATATTAATGAGGATATTTATGGTCCTGAGAAGATGACGGTGACCTCTGACCCTTTATGTGTGGCTCCACAGCCAGGATCACCATGAAGTCAGATGTGGATCTTCTGATTTGATTTCATGAGGTGCAGTGAACGCCTCGTCCTCTTGGGGCTGCTGGTGGGACTTCAGCTGTCTTTTACTTTCTTTTTACATTCTGTTCTTGTAGTGGAGATGTTTGCGCCCTGTGTGAGGACGGTGGATGGCCCAGGAGGCAGCAGACGGGTCGGGCCTTCACATCCCCAAACAGGCCGAGGCTTTGTGACTCAACAGAAACCTCAGTGAGGAACGAAGCCCCAGACCAGAGGAATGTGCTTTCTCCCCATCTCCAGTTCTCATAGTAAATCATGTCATTGAAAAAACAAAAAAAAAAACCAGACCTGATGATTGTTGAGCTGCCTCTTCTTCTTCAGGCTTTAACTCTCCCAGCATGTCGTCAGGCTCAGAGGGTCAGGGATCAGTTACATGGGTCTGAACCTGAACAGGCCCCATCCTCTACATGTCTCCTCATGTCATCCAGAGATGATGGTGTGTGTGTGTGTGTGTGTTGGTCAGACAGATGTAGAGCTGCTGCTGTAAACTGGACTCATGTGACACTCACTCAGTCACAGGAGAAGAAACTGTGAAGAATCATCGCTCTTCCCAAAAATGAGCTCCCTGCTGAGCAGCGTGTGACGGAAAACATCACTCACAACAACAGGAACATTTATTCCCATCAGTGTGTGTGTGTGTGTGATTCAGCGTGACTACGGTGAAGCAATGTGTGCAGACTCAGGCATCTGCACACACACACACACTGTAAAAGACCTCTCTGCAGCGTGTGAGTGTGTGTGTGATTGTGCAACAACAGGTCAACTTCACAGACGAAGAGCTGCAGAGAAAAATGAACAGAGAATAAAACTAAAGGTTTTTAGGCCACAATTCAAAACAAACTGACGCTTATTGCTGTAACCATGACGACGGCGGTGATGAAGAAGGACCCTTAAGTTTAACCGAGTAGTAATTTGAACCAAGTTGTTATTGTGCCTAAACCATAACCAACCGTAACCATGGTGACACAGACAGTGTGTGTGTGTGTGTGTGTGTTTTATTTGTTTACATTAAAACCACGTTCATGTGGTTTTAATGCAAACAAATAATAAATTCTTACCATCTGACAACAAACAACAAACAGGTTTTCAATCACACACCACAGACCATGACGTGTGTGTGTGTGTGTGTGTGTGTGTGTGTGTGTGTGTGGTAAGCGATACATTCACTTGCTACAACAAACACCTAATTTCACTGGTCTAAATGAGGTCTGTGAGCCGAGCCACCCAATTAGATTCTCCCACAATCCACTTTGTTGCCTCCCTCCCTCCCTCCATCCCTGTTGTTGCCATGGTAGCATGCTGTCTTGACAACATGTGGGGCTGGTCTTGTCGGGGCCCCCGTCACTCTCTGTGCCCTTGGAAGCTCCGTCTCTGGTGCTGGTTTCAATTCCATAACCTTTCAGATCAGGACATAATGAGCCCAAATGACTCGCACATGCTGGTTCTGCTCCGACCAATCAGCTCCCTCCTCCTCCGACGACACTTTTACTCCCATGATTCAATCTGTTTTTCCTACGTGAGTCAGAGCTGAGCGCGAGGCGAGGCTGTGCAGCACGTTGTGTGTCTGCAAGGAGTCAAGTGTGTGTCAAATGTGTGTGGGGGGAGTCAAGTGTGTGTGTGTGTGTGTGTGTGTGGAGGTAGAAAGTAACTGTGCTTTTACTCTACAAGTTAAATTACAGAAAAATTTAGAGTCAATCCAACGTTTATATTTTCCTCCTCTTCTTCTCTCCCCTGGGCATCACGGTGGTTCAGAACGTTCAGTGTTCGATTCCCGGGCCTTTTCTGGGTGGAGTCTGTATGGGGTCTCCATCTCCCTCCTACAGTCCAAACACAAGCACGGTGGTGTGTGAATGTGTGCAGGGCCGTTGCATAGGGGACAAAGGTGATGCCAGTGTGGGGGCCCACTAACCTGTGTATGACTAAAGTATTCTCCATGTAACCATGACTCATGCTGCATCAGCACCAACACAAAGCCACAGAGTACCACTGCAGACACAGACAGGACATACACTCATGCAGTTCCATATGTACGGACAGAGGAGCGACAAGACAAAGACTTCAAAGTGAATGAAGATCTGAAAGCATCGTGTCTACACAGTAAATGGAAGATTGTCCCAGTGGGGCTGGTGCTGTACAAAAGATGAGATCAAAAAAAAAGTCCTCAACACAAGAAAATAAAAATAAAGTCTCAGGAAATAAAACAATGAAACCAAAAAACACACAGGGATAAAAACTGAAAACATGACGTTATGAGTTTTCTGTGTTCAGGTCAGAGGTCACAGGTCAGTAAGCTGCTTCACCTCACTTAGCTTGTCTGAACCCTCAGTCAGCGTTTACAGGAGTGTGTGTTTGTACTGGAGTGTAATGGAGTCACTGGTTTCCATGGAGATATCCAGGGTTCAGGGTGTGTGTGTGTGTGTGTTTGGCCTGGTTGTGAGTGTGATGTGATGTATTCATGAGAAGGAGGGCAGAGAACCAGCAGAACCAGGCCCCATTAGCTGCTCCAGTTGAACCTGCTGGGACCGAGCGGCCCGGCCAACAGCGGCAGGAATTTCCTGTCTCTTGATCTCAGGGGGGCAGAGCCCGTTCCTGCCGGAGGGGGTTCAAGCCTTAATAAGGAGCTGTGGTTTGATGCAACAGTTTATTATTCAGTTTCATTTTGTGGAGCCCATGTGTGTGTGTGTGTGTGTGTGTGTGTGTGTGTACGTGCCAGCTGCAGTAATTGGAGGATTTTCGTACAGCTCCACATTACAACTCATTCACGTTGGCAACGTTTTTTTAAATGTTTACTGCCAAATTTCTCGATCAATTATTCCGACATCATTCCTGCGTTACGACTACAGCGTCGTAAAATATGGCCGACGTGAGGCAGAACACTTCGTTAAAGCTCCACTAATCAAACATTTTACATTAACGATGAATAAAATAAAACAACAGCTTTCAGTCTGGATGCATTCGCTCTGTCAGACCCAGTGTTGCTCACGTACTCAACTTTAAACATGTCTGGTTTCACACACTGTTTATAATGTTTACATGTAGTGACAGGTTTGGAGGCTTGATATGTGTTTATATGACGTGTCTAAAACATGAGCACACATACATGTACATACACGTATGTTCATATTTTATATGTGTATTTGTGTCACACATGGATGTTACCATAGAGAGAGAGCGGGCTGCGGAGAAACCCTCTTCTCTTCTTCTGTTTCTACCATTGAAGTTAGCATGCTAACCAGCGGAGACGTCCAATCTGCTCCAAGGATGAAACATAGGTCAAAGGTCAAATTCAAATTTGAAATTAGGGCAAAACACTGAGTGCAAAATCTTAAATGTGTGAAAATAATAAGAGATCTTCTTGTCAGAGGTTGGTGGAGACCAAACCAGAGTTTAAAGTCATCAGCTGAGATTCATCAGATATCCCATAATAATATTAATATTAACAACAAGACGTTACATGTTACAAGCAAAAAACTCCATCTGCACATGAACACGCCCATATAAGGACATAACGTGTGTCTTCTTGGCTTCGTCACTGAAGCTAAATTAGTAAAGACAAAGTGTTTTTTTTTTTTTAATCCAGAGCCTTTGATGGCGTCGCTGGAGATTTTAAATGGAGCGCAGTGATGATGTCACCCTCATTGGCCTGATTGGCCTCAGCTGCTTCCTCATCACGGACTCATTCATCAACACGTTGGGTATAACGTCCAACCAATCACATTCATTTACCTGCTGCTAAAAAAAGGCTGCTGGGGTTGTTGAACCGTCGTCATCGTCGTCAGGGTCAGAAGATCTGCTGTCTGTCTTAGAACTGCATCAGTCTGTCGGGGGTTTGAGAGCTTTCTCACAACTGTGACACCGTGGACACACTGATTGTAACAGGACCGGGGGAAGGGAACGCAGCGTCAGTTTGTGGTGATGATGACTCCCCGCTCTCTTCCTCCCACACAGGAAAAGGACGGCAGCATCTTTAAGCCTTGTGTGTGTGTGTGTGTGTGTGTGAGTTCTCCTCTCAACCCCAAGCAGGGTGTTTGCATTTTGGGGAAAACAGGATGTGAACTTTTTAAGACCACACTAAAGGAGTTTATGATGGAAGGAGACATTGTTTAGCTGTGTTCCTGGGCTTGTATACAAGGGGAACATTGAAACACGCCGGCGGTTAAGATGTATGTGTGAGTGTGTGAGTTGGGGGGGGGGGGGTTATTGGACTCACATGGACGACATTTTTAGTCAAACCTAATCATAATTTGCCCGTCACACAGGCCGACTGTTCCAGTGAGGGATGATTGGGTCGAACTGAGACGATGAGTGATGCTAATTGAGAAGCTAATGACGGCGTGAAAAAAAACCTGCACCAAAGTGTTTCACAGTTGAAACCATCAAATATCCTGACTGATGTGGGCAGGACATGCCTCTCTCCCTCCCTCCCTCTCTCTCCCTCTCTCTCGCTGACTTTTTATGAAAGTGAGAGCCAGGACCATGGGGCCGTGACAGTGCCATACCATAACCCTGATGTTACAGGAACACGAACCCGAACCGGTACCGGTACCGGCACCCGAACCGGTACCGGTACCAGAATCCGAACCGGTACCAGAACCGGGTCCGGTACCGGAATCCGAACCGGTACCCGAACCTGGTACCGGTACCGGAATCCGAACCGGTACCCGAACCCGAACCGGTACCGGTACTAGAACCGGATCCGGTACCGGCACCAGAACCGGTACCGGTATCCGAACCGGTACCGGAACCCGAACCATTACCGGGACCGGCACCCGAACCCGAACCGGTACCAGAACCGGGTCCGGTACCGGCACCCGAACCGGTACCCGAACCCGAACTGGTACCGGGTCCGGTACCGGCACCAGAACCGGTACCGGAACCAGAACCGGTACCGAGACCCGAACCAGAACCGGAACCGGTACCGGAATCCGAACCGGAACCGGCACCCGAACCGGTACCGGGACCAGAACCGGAACCAGTACCGGCACCCGAACCGGTACTGGTACCGAGATCCGAACCGGGACCGGAATTCGAACCGGTACCGAGACCCGCACCGGGACCAGAACCGGAACCGGTACCGGCACCCGAATCGGTACCGTAAGCCGAACCTTGACCAGAACCAGGACCCTCTCCGACGCGTCCAACTACATTCTCTGTATTTGACTTGACATCGCTATGAACTGTGGGTAATTTCTGAAGCAAAGTCAGTGTCAGTGCTGACTGACAGTGAGAGAGCATGAACTGACTTGATGATGTGACAATGGGACGATCACAGCCTTCACATGAAGGAGCCTGACTCATATACAGTCTGTGGTCTGTAAGAGACCGGACCGGAACTCAGCCGTTAACATGACGGACCAGGCCGGGGACACAGCAAAGTGACGGACCAGGCCGGGGACACAGCAAAGTGACGGACCAGGCTGGGGACACAAGGGCCTCTGCCTCTCAGGCCCTGAACCCTGACTGACCTGAACAGTGTCAGCTGACAGTGAGAGAGTGTGAGAGCAAATTTACCAAACTTTAAAACATGATTTTGGGAAAATGTGCAAGAATTACAAGTGTCAACAAACAAAATCTGATTAAGAAAAAAAAGCTTTAGAACGTAAAAGATCCAGGTCCTCCCTCACCGGGCATCATTATTTTCAAAAACTACAGCTGATACGCGGCCTCGGCCCACCGCCTATGAGTTTTGTTTGAGGGAAAGCAGGTGTGCAGGTGTTCCTAATAAAGTGCTAACTGGGTGAGTGGTTGCACAGAAACAGTGGGGCTACTGTGGGAAAGCTTCACGTCCCCGCTCCACCAGACGTGACGGTGAACGAGCAGCTCGACCGATGGACCCGGCGTTACCTTTTATTCTTCAAAACGCTCTGATGAAGATCAACAAAGAGAACTGAAGCGGAGTGTGAGAGGGTTCCACGTGGACCAGTCCTCAGCAGGTTGGTGAAAACCTGAGCTGTAGCTGTATCTGTGTCGCACTTACCGTCTCAATCATCGCACTATTTATGGTGTGAGGAAATTCATGGCCGTGTGAACAGGAGCCAAGACTTAAACCTGAACCTGATGTGAGCTGAGTGATCCCGACCGGGGACCAAACCCTGAGAGCTGCCTGCATTGCCAACCCATCACTGTGTGTGTGTGTGTGTGTGCAGGGTGAGCCAACAGGAGGGCGGAGGGGAGGGGGGGTGGAAAGCAATTCCTACTAATTTGAAGCAAGTTGGGTGATTTTATGAACTAAGCTGTGAAATATGACTTTAATAATGGCTGCAAATGGCAGCGGGAGCGGAGAGAGGGAATACGGTCAGAATCAAAGTGTGGAAAATAAAGAAGTCAAAATTCCAGCGTTGGGATCAACACCAGCTCGCCGCCGCCGCCGCCTCCTCCCTCTGCCCCCACCACCACCACCACCACCACCACCACTGCCGCCGCCGCTCTGGCAAAGCCCACCAGTTAATGAAATGTGAAAATACTTGTGGGCGCGGCGACTATGTGCTCAGCGAAATCCAGCTCCATAAACTGATGATTAAACCGATGTCCCTGCGGCGGCAGCGGGGGCTTGACTCTGCCGATGCTCGTAGGGTGTTCGTAGGGTGGGTTAAAGCTTCGGCCATCGGACACTGATTTTTCATGGGCTCTGAGATGGGGGTGGGGGTTTAACGGGGGTCTGTGGTTGCAGCTTTTAAAAGCGGCGATGTTCCTGTTTGGACTCTTTTTACGGCCGCTCCGTCTATATTTAGAAAGTGCAAACTGAAAATAATGATTCTGCAAAGTCGTAGAAACGTGTGTGTTTAATCAGCTCGGCCGGAGCTCTGCTGCAGTAATGTGGGGCATTTATCAACATTACAGCACAGACACCTCCCTGATACATAAAAAGCACATGTTGGGAAAGTCCCTCTCTCTCTCGCTCTCTCACTCTGTCTCTCTCTCTCTCTTTCTCTGAGCGCAGCCCCATGATCCTCCTCTTCCTGTGGACAGGATCACTGCACACAAACACATGTAGCGCGCCGCCTTCAGTTCTCGACGGAGAAGGAACGCGTTCCCCTGTGGGAGGCGGACTAAACGACGGCCAGGCCGAGCGAGCCTGGGAAAGAGTTAAGGGATGTTGTTCATTGTCACATGACATTAGGAGCAGCGGCAGAAACTCTCCTCCTCCTCCTCTGAACTGCCTCCTCCTCCATGCGTGCACCCCCACCCTCTCTCGAAAACCCCCAGCCCCGTATGCACATCTTGCCTGCAGATGTGGCGAAACCACAAACACTTCAAAGTGCCTCCCCTCAGACCAACAGCGTACCCTGACGCCAACTGTAAATGTCCTGGACACAGTGCACGGAAAATATTAAACCCCCTAATTTGCAATGAACAGCCAGGCTGAACCAGGCAGGCGGTGTGAGGAGGGGTGGGGGGGCAGACATCTGAACAGGCCTCCTCCTAAAAACACTTAATGACTCATCATTGTGCCGCGTGAACCAGGGAGACTCATCTCTGTGTCTGTCTGCAGGAATGCTGCGGCTCCCGCTGCCGACGGACAACATCTGCAACATCTGCAGGCCACTCGCCGCCGTGTCAGACGCTTACCTGGCGTCACGCGGAGGTGTGTCATCAAAACATGTCCGCTCTGAGTCAAGAGGAAAAACCAAAAAACAAAAAAAAAGGAGCAGTGATGGATGTTGGTGTGATTGTGTTTGGAGAGAAAGGTCTGAGGGCCTCTCCTCGGCCCGCCCCAGTTAAGGTAATGATGTAATTGGTGGGGGCCCCTGAGGAGCCGCGTCACTGTTTGAAGTTAATTCTTCGTCAGTGACAATGAGACGTCACATGACCTCCTGTACCTGTAAACACTTGCTGAGCCGATGATTGGCTGGAGCAGAAACAACAGCCAGGTTGTAAAGAAACACACAAACAGCGAGTGTTGAGCAATCTGTGAGTGCGTGGGTGTGTTTGAACCCGTGTGCAGCGGCAGCACATGTGCTCGCTCACATGCTGGCGTAGGCACCGTACGTACGTGGGATTGCGTGCCTGCACAGACCTCTGCGTGCCGTGCGATTGCTGCAGTCTTCAGAAATACCCCCAGAAACCGCCGCCTCAACTCAACTCTGCTGCTCACGGCCGTTTTTCTCATGGAAGATGAAATGCTCGCTGCTTCGCCGAATCCCAGAGGGGGCTGCTGGGAAGGGTTGAAAAATGAGGGAGGGGAAACATGGCAACATCTCCTCTGATTCCACATCCCAGGGAACTTTGACCTCCAGCAGAGAAACCAAAATAAAAATCCCCTTCTCGCCGCCAAGCCAGCACAACAGGAAGATGGGGTCGTGGAGGAGAGGTGGAGGGAGGGAGAACAATGAAGCCTCTCTCTCCTCTGGCTCCAGATGGGTGCTTTTTGACAGCTCAAAGCTTTTGTTCAATAAAATAAGAGGGCATTGCTTTGCGCGGCTGCCAGACATTGTAGGTTTCTCATGACGACGCACCGGAGGATCCTCCACCACAGGCGAGATGTGGCAAGGAAAAAAACCCACCAGTGTGATGTATTACCACGCCAGTGGGTTTGTGCTCCAACACATGCACACACACACACACACACACACATGCACACACACACACACACAACAGATTGGCTTCAGGTGCACAACTCATAATGGAGAGACTGTGTTTGCATTTGTTCAGCGGTCTGAGCCATCAGTCTGATGAAGCACAGCAGTTAACTAGATGAAGACAAGTCTAGATAGAATCAAGATAATAGATCAAAGTAAAATATAAACAATAGTCTTTAATTAGCTGGGAGCTGGGGGGGCGGAGTCAGACTCTGCCTAGATGGCGACGGCGGAGCAGCATCCATCTTTATGTAGAGAGTCTGGTTTTCACCTGAACAGACGACATGAACGTGAACGCAGCGTGTTCAGACTGAAACCGCTCGAGCAGACGGAGGGAAGGAGGTGGAAACGTGGCTAACACCACCATGTAGCACAGGCCACCGAGCTGTGTGTGTGTGTGTGTGTGGCACTTGGATGGATGAAGTGTGATGCTGGCTTTCTTCTCCCGTGACGGACGAGCAGCCAAGACGCACGTCTCCGTCTCACGATCCCTCAGAGTGACGGACAGAGTGAAGGACGACTTAACCTCATTACTGTTTAAAAATACTACTATGTGGATTTGTTTTCAATTACAGTCTAATTTAGACACCCCCTCCCCTCACTGCCCCCCCCACCCCCCACCCACACACACAAATCCACACTTTTCTCATACTGAACAAGAAATGTCTCTGTGTGCAATCATAAATGTTTTATGGCACCAATGGGATTCAGATCTGATTATGGCTTCATAGTGTGTGTGTGTGCGTGTGTGCGTGTGTGCGTGCGTGCGTGCGTGCGTGTCACGACCTTGAAGGCAGCTAAGCCAACAGATCCTCCGTTTATAAAATCAAAGTGGATCCATGTGTTTTTGTTTTCCCTCGTCCTCATAAAGCATCTCACACGTTTGACTCACGGACGATGGTGTAATCTCTGCTGCAAGTCATTCTTCCTGTGATGGCTTAATGTGTGTGTGTGTGTATGTGTGTGTGTGTGTCTGTTTTCATTAAGCTAAATTCTTGTAATAATCTGCCTCTTGCAGGGCAGAGGTCAGTGGACGTGTTGTACAGAGCTCGGCGGCAGCAGCGGCGGTGGTTGGGAAATGTTTCTTTTCTCCATGAATGGGGCCAAACTCACTGACGCACAGTAACAGACGTGAATGTTAACAGGTGTCGTAGTTTAGTGTAATAATCACTTCAATCATGGAGAACGGTGTGTGTGTGTGTGTGTGTGTATTGACGGCAGCAGCAATCAGAGTTCGACTGCAGCGACACACTTTTCACTGTGCACCTCAAACGCTGCTGTGATTGGTCCAAGGTCCCCTCCTTCTGATTGGTCCTGGTGGCCCCAGTCTGACCATGTGACCCTCTTGTGCTGTGGGTGAGATTGTGTGTTAAAGGTAGCGTTGGAGATCCCGGAAAAATGCTTCTATCAGGCCACATTTTGAAAATACACAAGTCAGAGTCCCGGCCCCTTCCCTCAGACTTCTCTCTGAAGGCAGAAGTGGACATGAAGGCATCTGATTGGCTTTTGCTTTTCGGAGCATAAAGCGTGGATTGGTCAGAGGTGTGTCAGTCCTGCAGCTGCCACAGAGCTCTGAGTGTTTTCCTTCCTTTTTCTGAACACATCATGTGTTGACTCCTCTCAGGATAGGAAGGACATGGACAGTGAGGCCCCTGAGTACGTGACGGGCAGCAGGTGCGTTAGGAGCAGGCAGAGACATCGAGAATTCTGTGGATGTTTGTGTTCACCAGCCATGAGACCTGACAAAAGTCACATGATCAACATCAGGTCGGTGACACCTCCCTGTCTGCTCACCTGGAGCTCAGACACCGAACATATTTGATGTTTCCTGGTCAGTGAGGCTGGGACTTGACTGGAGCAGTGGAGACTGAAACCAGACGCTGTGACTCTTTCAGCCACATCGTGTTTTTTATCACCGATGCTGCTCTACCTGTTTTATCTCTCTGTGTCCTGTGTTATTACAATTGTTATGGTATTTTTGATGTTATTTACTGCTTCTTTGAATTAACCTCAGTTCTTGTCATCAGTATAAAACATCCATTCCTTTTTAACCTTTTAACCCTTCAAATACCAGTTTGTTTACACAATGCACTTGTTGGTCAACAACCTCAAAATGACCAGTTTCTATAGTCTCAGTGCTACTGGTGTTTGTTATGTTATCACTGTTATTATGCTAATAATAATAATAATAATAATAATGGGATCACACCTCTGTCATAATGGTGCCATTCACTTGCTCCATTGCAGTGCAGTGAGCCGTCAAACTAAGAACATGACATGAAATTGCTCCCTTGGCCAAAAATGGACTGATGACATCATTTGGTAGAAAACATGAAAAACTATCATTTTCAAGTGTTGAGTTCAGAATTAAAGACGTGTGACCTACATTGTATGATTTAACAGTAAATAACAAGGAATTAAAAAGTGTAGTTTTCATGGGTTTCACTTGGCCACGATGGAGCCACAGTGGTACAGCTGGATGTAAACAGTATAGTAGTGATAGACCCCGGGGAAATGTCATGGCTCTGCATGAACACAGATGAAACGGTACTAATGTCCAGCATGGAGCACAGAGGGTTAAATATCATCATGATAATTTGATGACAGGTTTTTCCCTCCGGTGTGAAAGATCTCGTCTCCGGCCTGGTGGAGTCTTTTATCTGCTTCTGTCCCACTGGCCCTTTGAGAGACTCTAAACACCTCTGCACACACACACACACACACACACACACATGCTGACAGTGATGATTGTCAGCCATATCTATTACCAGTTCCAGGACGGTGGATTTGGTTTGCAGCAATAAGACAGTACGTGTAATGACAGCATTAAGGCTTGTTCTGCATATATAGAGTTTCAGGGAAAACGGAGACAGATGCTTCTCCCTCACTGCTCGTACACGTCAACAGAAATAAGGCAAAAACACATTCCTGGTGGCTGCGCTGGCCGTGTTCAGCCCCGTCTGTCTGTGTGTGTTCTGCTCCGGCACTTGAAGGGCCCAAATAACAGGCGAGGCTGGATGTGTTGACTCGAAGCCGAGGCTCCTTTCCATCGTCAGCCGGTAACGTGAGTAATGAGCTCTGTCAGAGGCTGGCGGCTGACTGATGTTTTCCACCGCAGACGAACCTCCCTGAGAGCTGACAGCCACATGCTAACGACAGATCAACCCCCCCCCCACGGAAAACGCAAAAATGGCGGCGCGTCTCACCGGCCTCTGCAGTCGAGGGAGGGAGGGAGATGAAATGATTGGTTGCAATACGCCATGCAGCGCCGGCCTCGGCTCGAGGTCACGACCCGGCGCAGCGTCAAGACTTTGGTACTCTGTGTTCTTTGGGTTAAGAGAGAGACAGAGAGAGAGAGAGAGAGAGAGAACGCCTCCAGGACACCACGAGTTCACTCATGAGTTTATGTGTCTGAACTTCTTCAACGATTTCAACCCTCAACTGTCAAATCCAGTTGTAACGCCAGCGCGTTAATACAACTTGAGCGGGTTGAAAGGCAATTTGGGGGAAATGAGGAACAAGTTCAAAGCTCAGAGGGAGAAACAACTCGTTTTTGTCTAAAGACTTGAACCTCGACTCAGTTTTTACACCAATATGTTTTCACTTTATCACCAAAGGACCTGACTCAGTATATTATCATTAACTCACAGTATAAAGGTAGACGTGCGTCTTAAAGCTCCATACGGTATAAAGGTAGACGTGCGTCTTAAAGCTCCATACGGTATAAAGGTAGACGTGCGTCTTAAAGCTCCATACGGTATAAAGGTAGACGTGCGTCTTAAAGCTCCATACGGTATAAAGGTAGACGTGCGTCTTAAAGCTCCATACAGTATAAAGGTAGACGTGCGTCTAAAGCTCCATACAGTATAAAGGTAGACGTGCGTCTTAAAGCTCCATACAGTATAAAGGTAGACGTCCATGTGTAGTGTGATTATAAAGCAGCTCTAGGTTCTATATTAATACTGTGAAAGTATCAAAGCCTCAGTCCACAGAGAAATGTACACAGCCTGTATTCAGACACTGAGCCTTAAAACCAGCCGTCAGGACTTCCTGTCACTTTGTGATGTCACTACAGAGCAGTCACTCAAAGCCCCACCACCACCTGGACCCACCATCCAGCAACTTGCAGGATTTGGTTTCTCTGAGTGTTTTATTCTGAAATCTGCTCTGTTTTTATTGGATCAGTCAGAAAACAGTCAGCCAATCAGAAGAGAGGCTCAGAGCCTCCTCTCTTCTGATTGGCTGACACCGACCTGGTGTTCCTAGAGCTCCAGAGAGAAGCTGAGTGAGGAGATGGAAAACTACACTGATATGGTTTTTAGATCAACCCTTCAAAATAAAAGACACCGTTAATGTTAATGTGAAATTCATCATCTAAACACAGATCTTCTCAGGTTATTCATGCTGCAGGGTTCCTGGTTCCTGGTTCCTCTGGCAGACACTGCTCATTGTTTGTTGGTCTCTCACATCCTGCTCCACAGTGTTTTTTCCTCCTTCAGGGTTGAGACTCCTTCATTTGGTCTCATCCTGCTGTGACCCAAATGAACGGCGACTCGTTCTTCACTCGTGTCATGTGGGCGGCCGTCTGACACTGACTGATGACTCGGGTGATGACTTTGAAAGAAATGATGACGCAGCGGAACGAGCAGCAGGCTCCTGCAGCGGAGTCGGACTGAAGGCCCAGTGTTGTCTCCGCTGCAGCGACAGACAGAAACAACACAAAAACAACAACAACAAAAAACTTTCCCGGTTTGTTTTACGGTGAGTGATTGTTTCCCTCGTCGGGCTGTTGGAAATTTAAAGAGCAGAAACCAAACAAACAAAAGCAGCATTAAAGAGCTGTGCCTCTCTGGACACACCCTTTGTGTTTCTAACACATTAAGGAAACCTGGAGGCCGCTCGTAAAACCAAACAACATCTTTCTCTCTCGGCCATAAAATAAAACAAGATTGGCTGCCTCCGCACAAAAACACACAGGCAGCACTTTCCTCCCTGTTTTCCTCTGAGAAGAATGATTGTAAATGTGTAATTAAATTAATAAAATAGTCCCTGGTTGTAAATCACTGCCTGCGAGGAGGACGCCCGGTTACACAGCTGTGTAGGTGCGTGCAGGAGTGTGTGGTTTCAGGAGGATTAAACACAAAATGGCAACACAGGCTCTAAATGCCCCTCACCCCCCACCCCACCCTGAGGGTATGGGTGCTCGCTCAGAATTACCCCTGGTGGTTAGTTAGTGAGCTGAGGTTGGGGGGGTGGCGTGGCAGCATTACGCTCTGGGAGCACGGTGCCAGCTTCAACCATAATAAAGACATTAAAATGCTCCTCATTAAACTATTTTGGGCACAGGGGCTGGTGTGTGTGTGTGTGTGTGTGTGTGTGTGTGTGTGTGTGTGTGAGAGAGAGAGAGAGAGTGCGAGAGGCGCTGGTGCTGCCAGTGATTCAGTGCCAGGGCACCTCTGTGTCACTGGTGGCTGCAGGGATGAAATTACAAACAGATGCTTATTAACAGGGCTCCGGGGCCCCGGGGGCCCGGGGGCCCCGGGGCCCGAGTGATGAGAGAGAGAAAGGAGTGGGCGGGGGTTAAAAGAAGGTGTAACAGTTCACAAAAGAGGCCACGTTCACACTGATGAATGTCCAAACACGGATTCCTCTGTCTCTGGTCTTTATTGATACTCTGTGAAAACTGATCAGTTGTCTCAAATTCAAATACTGAGAGGAAGGCGGCGCATGCCCTTGTAGAAGGCGTATCTAGAAGGTGTATCTAGAAGGCAGCGCATCACACTCAGAGCTCGGATATAGAAGGCAAAGAGTCGCGCTCACCCTCTAGAAGGCGGATCTAGAAGGCAACGGGTCATGATAGTCTCTAGTAGGCGGCATGATGCGCACCCCTCTGGAGGCGTATCTAGAAGTCGACGTGTCGAACACACCTCTAGAAGGCGTATCTAGAAGGCAGCGGCCCGCACGGGATCTAGGCGTAACTAGATCACGTGCCCCTCTAGGAGGCGTATCTAGGAGGCGTATCTAGGAGGTGTATCTAGAAGGGGGCCTGTCGCGCGCCCCTCTAGGAGGTGTATGTAGAAGGCGGCGCAGCGCACACCCCTCTTGAAAGCGTAACTAGCATCGCATGCCCCTCTGGGTGGTGTATCTAGAAGGGGGCCCATTGCGCGCCCCTGTAGGAAGCATATCTAGAAGGCGGCGGCAGTGCGTGCCACTCTGGGAGGCCTATCTAGAAAGTCACTCACACTCTAGATGGCAAATCTAGAAGGCGACATGTTGCACTTGCCCCTAGAAGGTGGATCTAGAAACTGACAGGCACGCTTGCCCTCTAGATAGCAGATCTAGAAAGTGACGGTCGCACTTGCCCTCTAAAAGGCAGATACAGGAGGCAACGCATCGCACTCGCCTCTAGAAGGCAGATCTAGAAAGCGACTGGCGGGCTCGCCCTCTAGATAGCGGATCTAGAAGGTAATGGCGGAGCGCTTGCCCTCTAGAAGGTGGATCTAGAAAGACCAGGCTGGAGACACAAGGGCCCAGTTCCCCTCTGCCTCTCAGGGCCTGAAACCTGACTGACAATGTCAGCTGTAAGTGAGTGAGTGTGAGAGCCTGAAGGGGTCCGGAGACTGTGATAGGAATGGGACAGGACCAGGACTGGGACCACTCGAGCCGGGACCCTCCTGGAACCAGGATGAGGACCAGGCCCACCAGAACCGGACTGGAACCCGGACGGTACCGGATCCGGGAGCAAGACCAGTATCGCTACCTGAACTTTTAGTAAACCTTTGGGTTCTGCTGGTTTGGACTGACACTCCATCAGGGAGTTTTTGATTGACGTGAATAAATAGGTGGGGGTCGTGGAGCTGTGGTGGATGATGACGACAACGATGATGATGATAGGATAGAAGATGGGCCCCAGTGGGTTGCGTTACTGGCCTCCCCCTTAGCAGCCTGCAGTGTTTATGTTGCATGTGGGACTGCGGCTGTGATGTGGTGCCGTGGTAACGGTGTCACAAAGAGACAGAAGAAAGAGAGAGAGAGAAGAAGAAGAGCTCTGTGAGAGATGATCAACACCACTAGACGCTCCGATGAACGACTCTGGCTGTGGACTCAAACGCCTCATTTCAGCAGTAAACTCAGACGGGCGTTAAGACAAACTGCTGTGGTGGCGACAGCAGATACGTTTACGAGAGCGTCACTGGACTCAGATCAGCAGAATGGCAGAGATCACATGACTGTGCTGTCTGATGTGAAGATGCTGGATCAGCTTCAATGTCTTCTTCTTCTTCTTCTTCTTCTTCTGCAGTGAAAACGTTGTTAATGTCACTTCTTATCACAGGAAACAACAGATCTGACAGAGCTCAGAACAGAACAGGCTGAGACCTGTGGATCAGGAGACTCCTTTGTTATGACATCACAAAGTCACAGGAAACATCTGCTGTTAATGATGTGGATCTACATGCATAAGAAAACTAGGGCCTGGTTCTGTTCGTTGTATTTGTGTCTCTCAGTTTGTCTTTGTGTGACAAGCTCTGTAACTGGTTCCCATGGTATCACACCACTGTGTCCCCCAGTACCCCCACTCCCCCCACTATCAGCTGGTCCTCTGTGGTTTGATGCTGCAGCTCAGGAATCTGTCACCCAGAGCGAAACGCGTCCTAATGTTTACAATCAGAGCCACAAAATATGGAGGCGGTTTCTGAGGTGACCCACTCCACTGGATCTCATTAACTCTGTGTGTGTGTGTGTGTGTAGCAATATACCATCTCCTTACACAACCAATCAGAGGTGGTTGCTTTTTTTTGGTCCAATCTTTTTTTTAAAGGACACTGATCGGAGGACAAAGTGAGGACGTTTCAGAAGAGACATAGACATTTTCCTTATTTTGGGGGAAACTTTTTGGAGCAAATGAAACAAAACTGAGACGTCAGGATGATTTAAAAAGTGTGAACAGTGAGACGGAGACAGTTTGGACAAGCAGATGTTTGGAGAACCGGAGGAGCTTTATCAGACATGACATGGACGTGTTGGAACATGAGGACGTTCTGGATATTTTTGGAACTTATTGAGGGGGGTGTGTGTTTTGGACATTTTGTGGAAGTGAGGAGGACGTTGTGTCTCAGGTTGATGTTAAAGCTCAGCGAGTGACGTCGTGTGTGTGACGTGACGGGGTGGTGGTTTTGGTCTGGGTGGTGTCTCACTCTCGTCTTCTGGCTTCGGTCCACAACGTCTCTTCATCGGAGTCGAAACACTTTCATGTCACAGCAGATGTTCTTCAGCGTCACTGAGCTTTTACCAACCGGCTGCTACTTTCAATAAAAGCCTGTTTACAGGAACTGCTTTCTGCTCCTCCTCAGAGCGCGCGGCCTCTCCGCTCCATCCACGGTCGTATTGTTTTCTACCTCCGCCCCACTGACGCTCATAAAACCTGATTTTGAAAATAATCGAATCAGTTTTATGTAATTGTTTATGAAGGGACATAAAAAGGCCTAACAAGAGAAAGGTCGTAAATAAACGTTACTATTACAGCTTTTTTTTCATTTGGAACAATGAGTCATTATGCTTTGCATATCCACAAACACGACACATACTTGGGTTTAATGTGATGAACTGGCTGCAGTGCAGCTTCTCAGCAATAAATCTCTATACTCCGCTCTCAGCGGGGGCTCCGCCTCCTCCCTGGCCCCGCCCACCTCAGAGAAACAAAATTAAAATAAAAAAAAACAATAATCCTAAATTCACGACTCCTGTTCATTTGTGTTCCCCTGGTAATGAAATCAGGTAATCAGGAGGCAGGACAAACCACGACCAGAGACTCCGGGGGAGATGCTGCTGGCGGCGTGTACCTGTGCCAGAGGCTGCTAATGGGCATTCTCCGCCTCGGCCTCTGCCTCGGCCTGATTGGGACCAGATGTGTGTGTGTTACACTCTGGGAAATGGCTGAGATGAGAGACAGCGAGGCCGCCAGAGCCACAATAAATCCGTGGAATGGCTAATGAATAAAACAACAGCAGATTAAATGTGCCATAGCTAAAAATAATTTGATTAAGAATCCAATCCAGCGGCCAAATTGTTGGAGGCCATGCTGGAGACAGCTGTATCTTTATTTGAGCTCTGATGTACAAGACCACATTTTCCCTCCTAATGAGCTTCTCCGAGACGTCGACGGAGCTCTTTTTATGGGGGTTTCTGGGCAGAGCTGGAGGCCTGATGAATCAGTTGTCATCACATGTGATTGCCTGTTTAAAAAGTCCCAAACTTTCTGACTGTGTTTAGTCAGGTTCAGCCGGGGTCAGCCCGAAGTCAAAACACACACCCGCGCTCAGCCAATGAGCTGCGAGCGTCTCCAGCTCCCTGCCACTTTCATCAATCAGATAACCAGGGAAGGGAGGCACGGGGTTTCCCTGCAGGGGCCTGAGACCTGCACATGTGCAAATGCTGGAGGTTCCTGAGAATGACATGAAATTCATAGGTCGTAGGTATTTTGAGCAATGCATGTTGGGATTTCTTCTGAGAGCAGAAATCCAGATGTGATTAGCATAGCTTAGCATAAAGACTGGAAGCAGAGGGAAACAGTTAGCATGGCTCTGTCCAGAGACCACGTCCATGTCCTGACGCTCCTGTCCTGATGTTGGTTTAATCCGTGGTGAGATGTGAGGTTGTCCAGGGGGCCCGTCTCACAGTCACCAACTCTACCAGCTGTCAGTCGAACCATAAATGTGGACATCATGTCTTCAGCTTGTCCATGTTTCTGTGGTGACGTTAAGCTCAGGCTCCACCTCCTGTTCTGGGATCTGTCCGTCTTCAACCATCTGTGATGCTCCTGTAAACAGTGGCATCAACTCTGTTAGCATCAACCGTCTCTGGACTGTGCACTGTGGCCAGAGCGAGGGATGGAGGCACAGGGGTCAACGTGGACTGTTTTTTTTTTTTTTTACTGTAATTAGGGAGTTCCTCCGGCTCAGAGCCGGGCGGCGGCCTGACCCCTAATCATCCTCAATTTCTGCCCGGCTCCGGCTCCAGCTCCCCAGCACACGTCCCCTCCCATTGGCTGGTTCTTCTTCACAGCACTTCCTGTTTGATTACTGAGCGCCACGGGCTGCAGGTCCTCATCAATTGTGAGGGGGGGGGTCATGTGTTAAATCATCCAGTGCCACAAGCTGTCAGTCCCCCATTCACAACAAATCCATTTGCCCGACTCCCACCAAGTAACATGGACGCCTCCTGATAACCACAGAGCCGTCATGGAGACAAGGTGCAAACCAGAGCCAGTGGGTTTTAAAGGTTGTCTTGTTTATGACAGTTAAGACTTCACAAATACACACGCCGTAAGACCATAGATGAAAAATAACGTTATCCACTCCGCTCCATGGATTGATTTCTCAGAAAACGAAGGCACATGGCCGGGAGGAGGGAACAGCGAGCAGACTTGCACAGTTCTTCTTTAAGTGGATGTTTGTTTGTTTGTTTTATAGTGAGAAGTGCTGGCTGTGGTTGAATCAGTCATGTGTGACTTAAACTTATAAAAAGAACTTTCTCCAGTTCCTGGAAAAAAGCAGCTTGACACACGTGGACGACAGATCTGACGTGTTGAACTTGTGAACCAGGCGCAGTCATGTTAACCTCCTTCTCTGCTATCAAATGCTGCCTTCTCCTTCCTACGGGGGGATTTATACACCCCCCCCCCCCCTTTACCCCCTTCTAACCCTGATGTGCCTCCACAGGTCATTGCCATAATGAGCCATGTGGTCCCCTCAGGCTCTCGCTAATCAGGGATCCAAGGCCGGCCCATCCTTGGCCCTGATGCTGCTGCACACTGCAACCCACAGCAGCTCTCTCTCCCACTCTCCCACTCTCCCACTCTCTCTCTCTCCCCCTTTCTCTCTCTCTCTCTCTCTCTGCCATCTGGCCTCCATGCCTTGCACGGCCCTGTCTCCACTCTGCCGGCGATTTATGCCCTCCTGAGGTGTTTTGCCTTTTAACTCGCGCATAATTGGCCCCCAGATGCAAAAAAGATGTGGAGGCCAGTTTTTTATTAGTTGCCAAGCAGAGGTCATCGTTTTTGCATCTCTCCAAGTCCTGGCCACAGCTAAGGTTAAAAAGATGAGGCCTTGTGTCTGTCTGTCTGTCTGTCTGTCTGTGTACCTCCACCAATCACACTGAGAAAACAAGTGGACGTCAACAATATGCGACACACTCCTGTCTCCTGTCCTTATAGACGTCTGCTGTCAATTTGCTTGAGTTAGAAGGTGATATTCACCTGAAAAGCACATGACATGACAGGAGTTATAGAAACTTTATGGCTTCGTGTCCATGTAGCCGGAAACGTCTGATTGAAGCTCTGACGTCATTTCAAACCGGTTCAGAACTTGTGTTTAGGCTGAGAATTACAACTTCAATCAGATTTAATGAGCTCGTCCCAGGCCCAGGCCTTCATCCATCTTACCCTGTGTGGTGCCAATTGGTCCAGGACTTCTTAATTTTTTAACATAATCCTGCTGACAAATAAACACACATGGATGAAAGAGAAAGGTTAAAATGCAGCGTACGGCCCCAGACAAAGAAACCTATTATCAACTGAATGGTGTAATTCTCACAGCTATTAAAAATCAAAATGGAGGATATGCTTCCTTATTGTTCAGCAGCTTTATCCCTCAGTTTTAGAAACGTCCGTTTAGTTTGATATGTCATCTTCAACAGCACAAACACATGTGGAAAAATGCTGCAGTTTTCACCTTCTCCAGCCTTTTGGTGTCAGGTTTCTCTGCTTCCTCAGCTTTAAAGTTGATTCTACTTCCTTTCCTCCTTCATAGCACAAAGAATAGGCCTGTTCACAAATGAGGAACAATCTAATCAAGCTGCACTTCGACATCGGGGCACGTCTACCCCTTTGACTGAGCAGTAAAGCCACTTGAATTTCATGCTGCTTTCACATGGTGTAAGTCTTTAATTATGTCCTGACCCCTGTGACCCCACAGACAGCCCCTTTATAAAGATCTGGATGAGAAATTAGTGGAAACTGGGTGGAAAATGAACTTATTACTGTGGTCAAGGTGGGTGAGTTTCATTATAAACAATGGACAAGTCGTCTTAAAAGTGTTGCCCTACTTTATCATATTAATAATATAAACCATCAAGCCTCAGCTGGCGTAGGAATACTAAAGAATTATGACCAAGTTAGCTTGAAGGCTAGCTATGATAAAAAAAAAACACTTCACACACATTTAATCTATAAAATCAGGAGATTTGGAGTTTTTTGCTTTTGTCATTTTTATTTTTCATTTTAATTCCCATTTCTGTTCAGGCGATATCTGCTGCTCCTACGTCACCGGTCCTCTCGGGGTCCTTGACGTGGCAGCAATAAACAAAGATGGCGGCGGCTGTCAGAGCTTCATGGAGTATGTCTGGACATTTTCAGCTTTAAAATGAGTATAACTCGGTGTAAATAGCCAGGACCTTTTCTATATGCAGTATTTAGTTGTCTTGGTTCGGGTACTTTAGGTGTTAAGGTATAAGATGAGCGGCTGGGCCGGTTTTTCTGACGAGGAGCTGCGGAGGATGCAGCAGAAAGGTAACGCTGCTCTCGTACTAACGTTAGCCGGGCGAGTTAGCTTCTGACTCCGCCTCGGCTTCCCACCTGGATCTGATGCCATGTACGTTAATTATCTGTAAAAATACATTCAGTGTTAATCTAGACTGTGATTGTCTCCAGAGCTGACGGGTCCGGCAGCCACAGCTCGTGGTCGAAAGCCGGCACCGGCTAACCGGAGTCGGCAGCAGCTGCAGCGGGAAAAGGCCCTTCAGAACGCGGCTCAGAGAAATGCAGCAGCCGGGTGTCCTAGTCTTCCGCCGGAGCAGCAGCTAACCAAGCCGCCGCCGCCGCCGCCGCCGAAGGAGGAGGAGGCTCAGCCCGCAGCAGCTCCGACCGGACCTCCGGCTGTGAGAGTGGAAGTGCAGCCGAAACAGAGCGAGGTGAAGCCGGCTGCAGAGGAGGAGGCGCCGGCTGTGAAGGAGCTGGAGAAACAAGAGGTGGAACTGTTAGTATGGCTCATTATCACACACACACACACACACACACTGTAATGTACTGTACTCAACACAGTGTCCAGGGGCTGATGGTCTGTGACTCATGTAGCTGCCTCAGTGTGAGGGTAGAAACAGCTGTTCCTCCTTTCATCTGACACTCAGCCCATTATGTGACTGTGCACATTATTACTGTGTGATCTGCACAGACAACACCCCCCACCACCCCCCCACCACCACCCACAGGGGAGGAATTAAAACATGACTTAGATCTGGGTTGAATGAGTAGAAGGTGTTGGTCAGATGTCAGCTGCCTGAGCAGCAGGCGGAGAACACGCTTCACCTTTTACACAGTCCACTGACAGTTTAATGGAGGATTCCAGCTTTTAGACATTAGTGAAATGTTATTAGCTACAAACCCAGAAAACATGATCACATCGATAATCACAGTCCTGGTTTGGGACTTCTTGTCCACCCGGTCTCTCAGTTTCAGTCCTGTCTGTTGTTTCTGTCTGTTTCCACTCTGCACCGTCTCGTCATATTGTTTCTGGTCAAGAGGATCCATCATGTCCCATTTCCCTGTCACTGCTTTACTCTAAACACTGTTCACATTCCCTCCAGTTCATTTTCAAAGATTTTCCTCCCCCCATGTTTTCGACGATGTGTCTTCCACATGTTTTTACTTTTTTCCGTCTTCACTGTTGAAGTGGAGCTCAGTGGATGCAGAGGTGGTTACAGATGTGAGGACAGTACGTACAGGAGCAAACATGATGAACATGATGTAACAGTGAACTCCTCTTGTGTTTGATCCCAGGAGGGAAAAGACTCGTCTGGAGCAGCTGCAGCAGGAGCAGAAAGTCATCGAGGAGAGGAACAAGCGCAAGAAAGCTCTGCTGGCAAAAACCATCGCTGAGAAGTAAGAGCAGACACTGTGGAGACCGTGGTGAGCGACCTGACGCCATGACACGATGGATTCACCCCCAACTCTGTGGTTCTCCTTCTCAGGTCCAAACAGACTCAGGCAGAGGCGGTGAAGCTGAAGAGGATCCAGAAGGAGCTGCAGGCGCTCGACGACATGGTGTCCAATGACATCGGCATCCTGAGAGGACGGATAGAGCAAGCCAGCTGGGACTACAGCGCCGCCAGGTACAGACACAGCCGCAGGACGTACCTGAGTTCAGTGAGGCTGTGTACCTGTGCTCACACTGGAGATCCAGTCGGCCATCAATCCTCCAGCTCCTCAGCTGGTGATGCAGCTGGTAACCATAAGTGAGTTTAAGGACGGCTGTGTCACTTCCTGGGTCACCTGACCAAGCTGTGACACTTCCTGGGTCACCTGACCTCCTCAGTGGACGGGTGTCTGTGGAGCTGCTGTAACTTTAATTTACTGAAACTTTCTAATGAAAGTGGGTAAAGTGCGTGTTATTATCAAATGGTTGAAGGGTCTCGGCTGTTAATGAAGCCACTCAGAGGTCAAAGGTCAGTCTGACTGGCCCCTCAGCTCCATGCAGAGTGTGGGGGTAGCTGCTCCTTGTTCCTGTGCGCTCCTTCTCTCTGTTCTCATCAGATCACACTGAACACTATGAGCTTGTTAACAGTGATTTGTCTCTTCCTGTCAATCATCCCCAAAGAGCCATCGCCTTGTAAACAAACAAACAAACAACCCCCCCCCCCCGGTGCGGTACAGTAGATCCAGAGTGAGTCGCCTCCATAGAAACGCTGCCCCCTGCAGCTGCCTCTCAGTAACTCCTGCAGCCTGCTGAGGCACAGGAGCACGGGCTTCGTCGAAGAGAGCAGCAGGCGTTCACTGGCAGCAGGCGTTCACTGGCAGCTGCCGCCGCCGCCGCCGCTGCCGCCGTTTGTTCATGAATCTCTTTCATCCAGCAAACACAGTTCACTGAGAGGCTGCAACCAGAAAATACTGGTTTTGTGTTTTCTGTCCTGATGTTGGATTGAAACAGTTTATTGACCAAACACTTCCAGGCTCTGTACCCGGGTTGATGGTGTGAAGTTGTGTTGTACGGTGGCCCTGAGGGCTCAACCCACTGCAACGAAAACTAAAGACAGCACATGCAAGGACACGGAAATGTGCTGCAGATCCAGAAAAAACACAGCGTCAACATCTTCATCATTTTGATGGAGATGTTCACGTCTTCATGTTCTCACAGAGGAAGTGTTTCCAGGGGACAGAAGGAAGTGACGGACGGCTGGAAACATGTTTGTTGTGTTGTTTGTTTGTCTGCATGTGTTTTCCTGGAGCTCGGCGAGGAGTCGGGTCTGTGACGTGAAAGAAAAACACTGTGCAGGTGAACACGTTTAACCAGGTGTTTCCATGTCCCCTGGCTGTCTCCCCCCAGGAAGCGCTACGAGAGGGCGGAGGCCGAGTACGTGGTGGCCAAGCTGGACCTGCACAAGAAGACAGAGGTGAAGGAGCAGCTGACGGAGCACCTCTGCGCCATCATCCAGCAGAACGAGCTGCGTAAAGCCCACAAGCTGGAGGAGCTGATGCAGCAGCTGCAGCTGCAGGCCACCGAGGAGGAGGAGGAGCTGGAGAGGAGGAGGGAGGAGGAGCAGGAGGAAGAGAGGAGGAGCTGTGTGGAGGTGCAGAGGGACAGGAAGGAGGGGAACGGAGCGGTGCAACCAACCAAAGACTGTAAACCCGGCAGGAGGAGGGGGAGGGGGAGGGGAGAGGGGGCGACGACGCTCCAAAGACTGAACCTGAATGTGACACTGTAGAAAACTGTGGAAAGACCCAGAGAGAGACGGAGGCGTCCTGATGCAGGGACAGACAGCACCTCCTCCACTCATACAACACTAACAATGACGTCCAGGGCCGGGGGGGGGGGGGGCAACCGACTGACTGACTGTCAGCTGGTGGACTTGTAGTTCACCTCATGGAGTGTGGGACACTTGATCTTTTTAGTCTTTGTCTTTATTTAATGAATCAGGATTTGTCCACAGGTCCAGACTCAGAGCGGGTCCAGACTCAGAGCGGTCCAGACTCAGAGCGGGTCCAGACTCAGATCGGGTCCAGACTCAGATCGGGTCCAGACTCAGAGCAGATCCAGACTCAGAGCGGGTCCAGACTCAGAGCAGGTCCAGACTCAGAGCAGGTCCAGACTCAGAGCGGGTCCAGACTCAGATCGGGTCCAGATTCAGAGCAGGTCCAGACTCAGAGCGGGTCCAGACTCAGATCAGGGGTTGGACTCAGATCAGGGGTTGGACCTCTGTCTCCCTCTGTCTCCTCGTGCATGACGTCTGAACATGTTCCGTGATCTGACCCACACTACAGAACAACAGAAGATGATCATGAAGTTCATTAGAAGATAAGAATGAGTCAGCATCCCAGCAGCAGAAGCAGATTCTGCTGAGTCATGGATCACTCCCTACTGTATCTGCACGTCATCATACTTGAGCTTTGATTCTAACTCTTGTGGTCATTCTGTACGATGAATAGTTTGATTGGTGGAGGGGTCACGCCGGGGCTGGGCCTCCTGATGGGGGGGCAAACACCCAGCTGATCAGATTTCATTTCTGCATCTTGGTGCAAATGTAACACATAAGTAAATCTTTATAAAGCTGCAGCTCGGTCCAGGACGTTTTAAACTTCCTCTTTCTGCTTCACTTCCTGTCTGAGGTGCGTTTCATCCAGAGTTCAGGTGCGACGTTTTCTTCTGTAGGAAGAAGAAGTAGAGGTTTAAGAACAGACAGGAAGTGGACCAGGCCTCGTCCACAACACATCACCATCATCACAACCAGAATATCCAGCAGCCGCTGAGCCTGAGCCGGCTCCTTCTCTATATGTGCTTCCACACACACACACACACACACACACACACAGCTCCTCTTCCAAACATGTGGTTCCACAGACTTGTGTGAATTATCTGTGTGAGCAGAGGCTGAGTCCATGAGATGGTTCTGATTGTTGAGGAGCGACGGCTCCCGCTCACTTCCTGGATGAAAAGCCTGTGTGTGTGTGTGTGTGTGTGTGTGTGTGTGTGTGTGTGTGTGTGTGTAGATGAACATGTTAGCTGGCGCTGGACTCGTGTTTCACAGAAGCTAATTGTCGTCTTGTTGTCAGTGCTGCAGAGCCTCGGCCTCCTGGATGACGGTAAGACGATCTGTGTTCATGTGTGTGCCCATGCTCTGAGCGGCACGGTGAGGGAAACTGTACACCACTGTAATCTGATGTTGTGTTATGTGTGTGTGTGTGTGTGTGTGTGTGTGAGAGAGAGAGAGAGAGAGAGACCAAAGTCTGCGTTATTCATCTGAATGTTCTGTTGCACAGAGTCATTTAAAGAAGTGGTGGTGAGTGTTTGAGTTGAGACTCCACGGTGATATTTTACTAAAATAAAGTGTAAAAGCACGTTTCCCCTCCTGTCCTCTGTCTGTGGCTTCATCTGCACCATGGGGGGGTGGGGGTGGGGTGGGGGGGGGCACTGTGGGACTCCCCTGGCTTCTTTCTTTTTTAAAGTGCTGTAAGTGTTTCTGTAAAGTGCTTTGAGATTTTTACAGCGCTCCGGTCACATCTGGCCTCCTGAGGCTCAGGCTGTAAAGAGGGGGGGGCTTTAATTAGTCAGGAGGTGGAAGAGTGACCACCACCCGTCCCCGTCCTGTCCCGCCTGAACCCCCCCCCCCACTGCCACCCAGCTGAGATGACCAAGGTCAATCTCACACTGACTCCAGATCTGTTGTTCAGGTAAAACAAAGATCATCATGTCGAGGAGAGACTGTCTGCGTCATCATCATCATCATCATCATCATCATTATTATTGATTATTATTATTGTTATTACTGTTGTTATTATTATCATTGCTGTTGTTCCAGGGAGAATTCTTTCATAGATTCTTCTGAAACAAAATGTTTGTACGTCCTGATCAATGACTCACAGATTTTTTACAAAGTGCATTTAGGCTTAAAAAAAAAAAGTTAGATTTGAAGAAGAAAATATTCAAATGTCCGGATGTTTAATGATTTTATTATTATTATTATTATTATTATTATATTATTATTATTATATTATATATAATAATAATAATAATAATAATAATAATAATAATAATAAAACTAGATGGTTCAGATTTTAATAAATAGGTGGCGGTTATTTTGTTTAAAGATAAACAGACTGTAGAGTTAAAACGAGCTGCACGTGAACGCACCTCTTCTCTTGTTACCAGGGCAACACTTGGCCTCATCAGAGCTTCTTATCGTAACCTGTTTGACAGCTGCTGGACTGTCCTCCTCCTCGTGCCTCCTCTTCACTGCCCCGCTCCGTCCGCTCACACCGGGGAGGCTCCACCCGGAGCTGCCCGGGAACCGACGAGCAGATCCAGGCCGCGAGGATGAAAGCGTCCGACCGTCCGGCAGAGCTGCACGAGCCGCTGCACGAGCCGCTGCAAGAACCGCCGCACGAGCCGCTGCACGGCGGAAAGAACGTTTCCATCAGGAAGGTGCGTGTGCGCGCGCGAGCGTCTGTCTTTGTGTGTGTGTGTGTGTGTGTGTGTGTGTGTGTGTGTTGTGTGCGACTTCAGAGAGCGCAGGGTTTATAAAGTAAATTGTGATTTATGTGGCGCTGGCGTCGCGCGACAGGAGAGAGACCCTGAAACCAGAGAGGACACACACACACACACACACACACACACACACACACTAAAAAAGGTTTTTCTCAGGGTCCAAACGAACGGTTTCTAATGAGACTTTAAATCTTTAATTAAAGTTTTTAATTGAAGTTTTGATGAGTTTATGACGTCATGTCCTCGTGAGTTTCTTCCTCTGTTGAAGCTCAGTTCAAAGCCTCAAACTTTAACTTTTATTTAAAAAAAAAATTAAAGTGTGACGTCATAAATAAAACATCTAAATAAATGATCAGTATTATATATAAATAATATTAATATTATAGATGAATTATTAATATTAAAATATGGATGTAAACTGTAGCAGCACGTGCGCACAGAAGAGGAAAAACGACAAATTGGATTTTTATTTCTGGAGCCTGTGATCAGCTGTGTGTGTGTGTGTGTGGGGTGGGGGGGGTGGGGGGGTAATAATGAGAATGAATCTCGCGGCCTCTTGTTGTGTAAACTGGTTTAATCAGGAGCAGATTCTGTTTTAATGTCTCAACACCACAGAGGGCCGCGTGCAACTGCAGCAACACGAGCCGTCGTAAAACACACACACACACACACACTGTTCATATAGTAATAGCCTGACTGAACGTGCGGTGTTTACGTTCAGTTGAGCTGAGGGCCAATCAGAGCTCGGCCTCCTGTCAGTGTCCTCCCGTGGACATTAAAACAAAAAAAAGAAACCCCGTATCTCCAGACTGGACGTCATTTTACTCATTCTCAATAATAATAATAACAACAACAACAAAAATAACAACAATAATAACAACAACAACAACAACAATTATTATTATTATTATAACAATAATAACAATATAATAATAACAACATCAATAATAATAATAGTAATAAATAAAATATAACCCAAACAGAATAAGTCCTGGGACATGAATGAATGAATGAAGCCGCACTCATCAGCAGGTTCTCAGTGAGACACATGAGGCTGAAGGTGAAACACTGTCTCAGACTCAGACTTGAGCTCCACGCGCCGCCTGTGTTTACATATGGATCAGTGTGTGTCACATATTTAAGACAAAACCAGGTTAAAACGGTTCTTGGATATGAGATGAAACTTTATTCAGTCACTGAGCGTGAAAACACAACAGAGTGGACGTGACGCTGCGTCACAACACGTGACGTCATGTTGATGTATATATCTGTTAATGCACTGCATTGTGTTTCATCAGTTTCAAGGATCAACGTCAGCTCGCGCGCTGTGCACGTGCAAAAACATCAGTACCAGAAGGCCTCACGTCTGACCCGGGTGTGAGGAGGCGGCGGCCTGCAGCAGCTCCGCGGTCGGTCGGTCGGTCGGTCGGCCGCTGCAATCAGACGGAGCGCACGAGGGGGCGGGGGGCGTGTCTGTAACACACGGTTCCGTGCACAGGATGTGGAGAGTCAACAAGGAGCCATTCAACAACAATCAGGGAAATTAAACAGGACAGAGGCGGCGGCCCGGGCCGCCATCATCTTCATCCTCCTCCTCCTCCTCCTCCTCAGCCCGGGGCTGGACTGAAACTTGACTGACAGCTCAAAGGTGAATGGTGACCAATGAGAAACATGCTGTGATGTCACCATATTCATATGTACAAACATGTCCACAGATCAGAGTCCCAGCTGCGCGTCAGTGGACGATACAATCAAATAGATGTGCACGTGCACGTTCAACATGATCTGTCCTTTAATTTCTGACTCCGTCACGTGGTTTCTGTGAACGCACTGCACTTCCTGTCTCGCGCGCTCTCACCTGCTCGGTAAGACTTCACCTCACCTCAGAGGCTCCGCCTTTATTTATTTATTATTTTATTTATTCATTTTATTTTATTTTGTGTCTTCCGCGTGCAGCCTCACAACCCCCCTCACACGCACGCACACACACACAGTCCCGCCGACGCTGGGCCAGACTACAACCCGCGCAGCTCACGGAGCTGTTGAACGGTCCTGTGAGTGGTGACGGTGTGGAGGCTGCAGGAGGCCGGAGGGCCGCTGCCTCTGCCGCTGCCGCTGCTGCCGCCGCCGCCGCTGATGCTGCCGCTGCCGCCGCCGATGCCGCTGCCGCCGCTGCCTCTGCCGCTGCCGCCGCTGATGCTGCTGCCGCCGCCGCCGCCGCCGCTGCTGCCTCTGCCGCCGCCGCTGATGCTGCCGCTGCTGTTGCAGGGATGACACGCTGCCTCAGTCAGTGTTTTATTGAATTCACTTCAGCACTGTCTCATTTGCCCTCTGAACACGTCAGGACTCAGGTCGCGTGTATGTCAGACACTAAAGCTGCTGCTTCAACAGACAGGACGTCACTGTGGCACAGACACAGACACAGGCACAGGGTCAGGAGGTCAGGAGGTCAGGACGCACGAGTTTCAGTTGTATCTGTCAGAATTTTGCAGTTAGTAAAAAAATCAATGATGGTGAATGAGTTTGATGAAAGTGCGTGAGTGAGCTTTATTTTGAAAATACTCAGACTGGGATGTATATTATGGGCTGGAGTTTGAGTGACACACTGAAGATGCTGCTTCTGACGAGGGTTCATCTGATTATTGATGTTTGATTATGATGCGTTCTGTTCAGGGAGCAGTGAGGAGGCCTGAAGGAGCTGCGGGGGGGTGAGCTGTGTTTTCACATTTCACACTGTCCTGATTATTCCTTTAACTGTGACCTCATCTCTCTCTCACACACACACACACACACACAGCTGCTCCCTTTTGATTATTGATTGGTCATCATCGGTGACTCATGCAGCCTCTGTCCCAAACTAAAGGCTCAGCCGGTCTGTCCCTCAGCATCAGCTGCTTGTCACAACAACAACAACAACAACAACAAAACAACACACTAAATGCATTTGTTAAAAAAGGTGGAGGTGCAGATGTTTGTGTTCTTGTCTGTTGGCTGTGCAAAAACAACAAAAAGGAAAACGAGCACAAACTAAGAGGACGTTGGTGCTGGAGCTTCAGCTCCTTCAGCTCCTTCAGCTCCTTCAGCTTCTCCTTCAGCTTCTCCTTCAGCTTCTTCATCTCCTTCTCGAGATGTTTGGACGTTTCCATTTGCCACAGACAAACTGCAGCAGCAGCCTGAGTGAGCGAGCGGGGCCACGTTCACATGAGCTGTGAACAAAGAGCCGGGGGCCCCGCAGGAAAAGACTGAGAGTCTGAGACTCAGGGAGGCCTTCTCTTTTTCTCTTTCTCTTTTCTCTCTCTTTCTTTTTTTTTGCCCTGTAGCTGGCACCAGAATGGACTTGTAGGCAGGAAAAGAGAATCTGGGGGGAAAACTAATGATGAAAAAGTCCAACTCCATCCCTGTGCCTTCATTAAATACATGGAAAGAACCAGAGAGCCACATCTGGATTCAATCCTCGTCCCTTTGATGGCATCAAGTGTTCTTTTCCCAGATCAGGGGGCTGGAAGCTACGGGATGTCTATGGCAGCTCGGAGCCCGGAGTCGACTCCTGCCATCTGAACACATCAACCCCCCCCCTCCCCTGCTGCAAAAAAAAAACCTCCTCCCCCACTCCTCCCTCATCACCTCCACCATCCAACTCCCCTCATTCCTTCACCTCCTCCTCCTCCTCCTCCTCCTCCCAACTAGTGCACCAACTCTTCAGCACCGACACTGAGGCCAAAAAGCAGAAACATTATTTTATTCCTTTATCTGAGAAAAAACCTCCTGAAACTCAGCTCAGAACTTTTCCGTGTCGACCTGCGGCTCTGGACTCTTCTCCTCCTCCTGCTCCTTCACACCGACATGTGTTTTCACCCTTATCTTCCGTTTCACCACCTGCTCTGTTGATTCTGCGACTTTTCAGACTCGGCCGATGGAGCGAAGAGTCCGGACCCTCCTCCTCTTCTGATTGGCTGAGCCCCTGTGAAGTACCTGGGAGTCACACACCTGTGCAGCAGCTGCAGGATGAGGTGACAGCTGGTGAGTGACAGGTCAGTGATTGAAGCTCTTCACAGTTACGGGTGATTATTGGTCAGTTATTGGTGATCGATAAACTTGACAAACCTTCAAGTTAAAAGAGTCTGAAAGGACAAAGAGGCTTCAGAGGTGTATTTAATGTGAACCAGTGGTTCTCAACCTGTGGCTCAGGGCCCACTACAGGGCCGTGACGGTGCCACAGGTGGAAGGAGGTGATATAGGTACGTATCAATGAGTGATGTTTGAAATGATAGTTTACATTTGATTATGACTAATTACACTTCATTTGATCTGAACTGGAGGGGGGGTCTGTGTCCCCAGGTCACATGTAAAGGCCCGATGACATCACAGTGCTGGGACGAGGCCTGTCCCAGTTCAAGGCTCCTCCACATCTGTCCACCTCCTCTCTCCTGTTCTAGGAGGACACCCCACACCTGTCCTGGCCTCACGTATCCCAAGACTGCATTGCAAGATGCACTGCTGTTAATCATTAGCCACCTAGCATGCTAGCTGCAGGAGCGTTCAGGCGGCTCCGCTCTGCGGCCGGCTTGGAGGCGTGGTTTCGTAGGCGTTGCCTCCGTAGCTGTGAAGGATCCAGGCCCTGATGCACCCCAAAACATGGCTCCCGTCACCTAGCAACCTCGACAGCAGGTAAATTAGATATTCAAAAAAAAGCTTTTTGTCTGAAGGCCTCTGGTTTTACTGAACTGATCCCAGTTCGCCCATGTTTTCGTTACCTGTGTGCAGTGCATCCTGGGACAGACCGGACCGGCTTCTACTGCAGCGTCTGAAGGACTGTGTCACCTGGGAGGCCTGACCCTGTAAGGACAGGAGGGGGTGAGTGTCTCAGGGGCCTCTGGGGGCCCAGGGGCCCCAAGCTGCTGCTCAGTTTGATTGAAGTTACTAATTACATTCACGTCTTAGAGGAGGAACCATGTTCTGCTCTCTGCTCATGTGGAGACTGAGCAGCGGGTTATGGTTCATTTAATCTGTGGCGCACCGCAGGACAGTCAGAGTGGGTTTATCACACACACACACACACACACACACACACTCTGTTGCTATCACTGGCTGTGTGTGTGTTTACAGGCTGGGGCGGTTTTTGCCAACCAGCGCAACAAAAACAGGCCGAGCAGGGTGTTGATGGTGATGTTGCTGCTGAAGGTGGGGGTGGGGGGGCTGGGGGAGGGGGGGCAGCACACGGTGGGGGCCTGTGAAACGTCAGACACAGCATAAAGGCATCGCCACGTAATTACGGGGCTCCTATTAGGAGACTGCGCGTAAGAGAGAGTGTGTGTCCGCCCTCACAGGGCCCGCGAGCTTTCTCTGAGAGAGAGAGGGAGAGAGTGTGTGTGTGTGAGAGAGAGAGAGAGGGAGAGGGAGAGAGAGAGAGAGGGGCGGCGGTGGTGCTAACGTCCTGCCTCCTCGCGCCTAGCTGCCGCTGAGCAAGCTTTGCGCACACACGGAGCCTCGCGCATCTGGTCGTCATCATCATCTTCATCATCATCATCGCAGCAGCAGCAGCAGCAGCAGCGGCGGTTCCTCCTGCTCAGATGTGACTCCACCACAGTGGGAACAGAGCTCTTCTTCTTCTTCTTCTTCTGCTGCTGCTGCTGTTTCTTCTTCGGGGACTTCTCTGAACAAACTTGTGAACGTCGCCGGAGCGGGAGAGTCCGCGTGCTCGTGCTGCCGCTGACGCGCTGCGCTCAATGGATTGGCTCTAAGTTCGTGGAGGCTTTTTTGTTGTTGTTGTTGTTGTTGTTGTTCGGGAAGAGCAGGCGAGGAGAGCCGTTACCGGAGCCGTGTGTGTGAGCTCCTCCGCGGCTCATCTGGATTCTCAACAGACCCCCTCTCCTGCTCGGAAGACCCGAGTCTCCCCCCGGCTGCTTCCTGGACGCTGCCGCCGCCTGTGCGCCCTGCATGCACGGATCTACTGGGTTCGCTTCTTTTCTCTCCTCTCTCCTTCTCCTTCTTCTTCTTCTTCTTCTTCCCTCAGCTCCGCTTCTTCCCGCTGTTGCCCACTTGCGTCATGACTTCTAGCTATGCACATGTAATGGACAGGCAAGCGACGATATCAAACCGCCTGGAGAGTCCGATCACGTCTAACCTGGACAACCTGCAGGCCAAAAAGAACTTCTCGGTCAGCCACCTGTTGGATCTGGAGGAGGCCGGGGAAATGGTCGGCACCCAGGCCGACGAGAGTGTCGGGGAGGCGGGGAGGAGTATGCTGGAGTCCCCGGGCTGACCAGCGGGAGCGACACGACCCAACAGGAGAGTAAGTAAAAAACAACAACACAGAGAACACAGAGGTCAGCAACCGGGACCGAGCGGAGGAGGAGGAGGAGGAGGAGGTGAGGAGGAGGAGGTGACGAGGAGCAGCTTCAGACCCGAGAGTAAAACGTGTAAAGTCCCTGCGCGGTGCGTTTTAGTGCGGCTGCGTAAAGGGCAGGTTGTGGCGGTGCAGACAAACAGCGGCCTCGGCCTCACACTCACTAATGACACGAAACACTAAGTTCATTTGTTTTCATTATGTTCTGGCGCGTGTCCGCGTGCAGAGCGCATGAATGGAGCTCCGCAGAAAACTCCGCGCGCATGGAAGGAATCCTTTAGTGAGTTTTGGCAATGCATCACCCCCCCTCCTCCTCCTCCTCCCCCTCCTTCTTCCTCCCTCACCCCCTCTCCCCCTCAAAACGGCCATTAATTTGCCATTAACACTTTGATGTCAGTGAGGTATGGTGCTGTTGGTGGACATGGTCAGTAAAGGAACCTCGCGAGGCAAATAAATCAGTGTCAGGCCGGTGACCCGGAGGAGGCGCGAGGGCGCAGCTCCGTGTCTGTGCCTCGCTGCAGCACAACCGGACACAGACACAGTGAAACTCACCACATTCAGCCACTTGTTGTTATTTTTGAAAAACCTGAGCAGGCGACGTCACGCGACATCTGCGCCACGTGCACTTGACAGTTTGGTTTGTAACATCTGCAGCAATTAATCACCGGATAATGAGAAGGCCAAAGCTTCTCGTGTGTGTGCGTGCGTGCGTGTGTGTGTGTGTGTATGTGTGCGCGCGCGCTAAAGAAGCGGGGCCATGTGTGGCCATGTGCGGCCCGGGCTCCGTGGCTCTGCAGCGGGCTGCTGCTCGCCGAGCGGCCGCTGTCGGTGAGCCGGAGTTCGGGGTGTAGGATCTCTGACACGTCGGTGTGTTTCTGAGAGCTCCGTGTGTGTGTGTGTGTGTGTGTGTGTGGGAGGGGTGAGGGTTCAGTCCCACATGTTACAACTCTTGAGTTTGAAACAACTCAATGATGTAGAAGATTTTAATTCTTCACTTATGTTTATCATTTACCATCATTTGTGTGTGTGTGTGTGTGTGTGTGTGTGTGTGTGTGCAGTTTAGTTAAACATATGAACAAACATTAAAAACTGCAGAAACTTTAAAAACAAAATTGATTCAGTCAAATAATAATAATAAAACTTTATTGATAAACGGAGTTGGTCTCAGTGACGTGCCTCCTCCTCTCAGCTGCGTTCAGGGCCGATCACTGTGTGTGTGTGTGTGTGTGTCCTCCTCGGTCTGTGGGACTGAGCCGAGCCGCTGGGAGTCGACTCAAAGTCGGACAAACCTCCTGAAGCCACCGGCCGTAGCTGAGGGAGTAACCCCCCCCCCCCCCCCCGGACAGGGACGTTATGGGCTTTAATGGGTGTTATTGTTATTTCTTTAAAAGGCTAAGAACCGGGCGGCGGGTGTAAAGGAGCAGGGAGGAAGTGGCGGGTCACGTCGTTAATTCTCGGTGATTTTCGGCCTGTCAAACACTTTCAGAAAATCTGAGACCAATCATTTGTCATAATTAGCGCGCGTGTCCTCGCTCCGACAATTAAGGGAATCAAGTAACAGCGTTTCATCATCACTGGCCCTTATTGTGTGAGTGTGTGGGTGTGTGTGTGTGTGTGTGGGGGGGGGGGGGGATTCATCAGAAAGCAAATATTGGTTTGATGAGGAGAAACATTTGTGGCTGTTTCGGGGTTTTTCCAGATTCATGCAACATCCAGGACAAAGTGTGGGCTCCTCATCTCACAGGCAGAGTTTGACTTTTCCCCGTTTACCCGCGGGACCGTGAAGGCACCAGTTGGTTGTTGGCCTGAGCACCAAGTCGCTGTTATTTCATTAGAAACACCAAACACAGCAGATTCAGCAGGCTCTAACTCCCAGGCGTTCAAAAGCTTTTATTTTGAAAAACAAGAATGTCTTTATTATTTTAGGGATCAATAATCACTCATCTCCTTAATCGCCTCTGGCAGCAGGAGTAATCGACTTTCACTGATTGCTGCTAATGAGATCAGTCTGATCACACGTGTTGGCCACACTCGGAGGAGGAGGAGGAGGAGGAAGGCGGCCGCAGTTTCAGTCAAACTCTTTTTATTATTTTTTAATCTTATAATTTTTTTCCTAAAAAAAAAAAAAAAAAAAATCCTCTTTATTGTTTTTAAAATGTATTTTTTTTCTATAAAATAATGAAATCACTCCGCGCACTCACCGCACTACTTTCCCTCCTCAGATCTGCAGCGCAACACATGTGTAAAAACATGTGAAGAAACAAGTGACGCAGAAAAACTGCACTTTCATTATTGTTTCATATATAATGAGCGGCTCGTGACGTGGCCCAGACTTTTATTTTGACAGGTCTAATAATAATAATAATAATAATAATAATGATGACGTTTGTCACTAATTAAATCAGTTGTATTTTTAAAAAGGAAAATCTCGTTTAAAATGTGACGTCACAGAACAGATTTGTCTCGTGCTTTTCTCTCGTTACGAGCGCACGCGCGTAATTATTTTCACGTTAAGCTCGAGCCTCCTGTCTCGGCCCGGAGCTGCGGCTCTCACCGGCGGCCACAGCCGAGGTTCAGTGCGCCCGGCGCGGCCTCAGCTCCTCACCACCGCCTGGGCCTCCTCCTCCTCCTCCTCTGCTCCCGGGGAAGTGACACTGAAACCGGGGAGGAGAAACGAGTCCGATCGGAGGGTTCGGTTCAGAAAGGTTTATATAAAACACAAGTGTGTGTGTGTGTGTGTGTGTGTGTGTGAAGAGGCCTCTGCTGCAGTGGAAACCCCCAGGTCCTGGTCCTGGTTCTGGTTCTGAGTTGTTAACTGTGATAAATGAGCAGTGACGTGGAGACAACAGGAAGTTCAGACCAAACAGTCTCAGGTTTAATAATGAGGACAGAGTTCATGTGATGTGTTGGTGTTCAGTCCTGGGGGGCGAGATAAATCTCAGAGGTCACATTAGGAGTCACTGGACTCTGAAGAAACTCAAATATTTTTGTTTTTATTTGTTTATTTTCCCTTCAGCCTGAAAATATGAATGGGTTTTTCAAAATAAGACAAAATCTACAAAAGAAAAGAACAAGGTAAAAAAAAAAACAAAGAAATAAAGAAAGAAAAATATTAAAGACTTTTTTTATCAATCAATATAAACAAACCAAATATTGATCAGTTTGAGCCTCGTTACAGGTCAAAGGCCAAAGAGAGAGAGGAATTCAAACTGAAACTTTATTAACAGTCCGTGATCAGACAGATTCAGACTGAAGCTGCAGGTTCGTTCAATCAGGTTAAATTCAATCACTGTAAAAAACTAAAAACAAATGAAAGTTGTTTTCCTGGGTCACTGAGTTTACACATCTGGTTCTGTCTGAGCCGTCTCCTGATTGGCTGACACTCAGCGATGACACATGACAGTCAGGGTGTGTGACACTGCACGGTGTGTGTGTGTGTGTGAGATCCTCAGTCTATTAACACCATGTATTATGTTATATTATATGAAATATACACTGTTAAAAATCCTGTCGTAGTAATTTGACCACAAATATTTTTACTGCTTCACATCAGGAAAAAAAAAACTTTTATGTTAAACGCTGTAAAACTTTGTGTCAGGCCGAAAATCCAAATTTAAATTAAAAATAAAACACTTCTTCAGATTCGCTGAACGAACTCCTGCAACGTGATCGAAAACTCCAGATGAACAGAAACCAGGGAAACGACGGAGAAGCTACTTCCTGTCAAAGATTCAGCTCAGAGATAAAAATAAAAGTCTAAAACCAGCAGCTGAACTCGTTTTTACTCAAACCTCCACATTCTAGATCCATGTTGTCCAGTGTGACCGGGCCTGAAAAGTTTCACACACATTTCACGTCTTTTGGAGATGTGAGGTTTTTAGAAATTCGTGGTTCAGAGTGAGAAGCTCGTAAGTCCAGATGTTGGCCTGAAGCTCCAGATGTGAGATGAACTGAAAGTCAAATATCTGCGTCTGATCCGAGGGAACGGACCCCAAAATGTACGAACACAAGCTCTGCTCTTCGTCTGCAAGTGTGTGTGTGTGTAGCTACAGACTGTGTGTGAGTGTGTGGCTACAGACTGTGTAAGTGTGTGTGTGTGTTTGTGTATGTGGCTGCAGACTGTGTGTGTGTGTGGCTGCAGACTGTGTAAGTGTGTGTGTGTGTTTGTGTATGTGGCTGCAGACTGTGTAAGTGTGTGTGTGTGTGTGTGTGTGTGTGGCTGCAGACTGTGTAAGTGTGTGTGTGTGTTTTCCTGTGGCAGCAGCTCTCATCATATATTTATTTCTCTTTGCGAGCAGCAGAGTTGTTGTTTTACTTGTTCACTTGTGCATTTGTGTGTTTGTTTGTCAGTCGGCTGCAGCAGCGAGTGTGTGTGTGTGCGTGTGTGTGTGTGTGTGTTTTGTGTTTCTGAAGGGTCACTTCACCCAAACTGCAGAAACAGAAAAGAAAAAGATGGATGTTTGAAACTTGCTGCCGTGTTTGTAGTTTGATTTCTGTGTGTGTGAGGTTTGAGCTGACGACCACACAACTCACACACAGCTCACACACAGCTCACACACAGCTGACACACACTCTGGTCTGTTTGTCTCCAGCCTTAAAGCTTTAGTTTGGGTGAGTGCTTCTTTTCCGACGCAGTTTGCACGTTGTTCTCTTCACATCAGGACGTTTGTCTTTGAATGACAGGAGGAGGAGGAGGTGATGGAGCTGTGGAGTCTCCACATGGAGCAGGTTGTAGGTGGAGGTGTCACCACTGTCCCTGGGTCAGACTCTTTACTCTAATGCCGATAAATTTTAATCTGCGCTCGCTTTTCAAAATAAAAGTCCCAGGCAGTAGCTGCAGGTCAGCTGGTCTCTGCTTTGGACAAAGGCATCTGCAGAATTTAATGTAGCCTCATACCAGAGAACTCCCCCCCCCCCCCCCCCCCCCCCCCCCCCCCATGACCACCACCTCCACCTCCACCTCCACCCCCCACCCCCACATTTACAGTCATTAATGTGTGCGCTGTGGTTTTAGTGTGAAGTTATCAGCCTGTTGGAGGAAACGACGAGGACACGAGGAAAAGTGTCGTGTTAAAGCACTCGTCGTCGTCGCTGTCGTCGTCGTCGTTGTCGTTATTTGAATAAATCTTCATGATTAAAACTCGAAGTGGTCAGAGGAAACGCTCGGTGTGTGAAAGCAGCTTCCTGACTCTCATCCATCCATCTTCTTCTTCTTCTTCTTCTGCTGCTGTAGATGAACAGATGAACACGGAGGAGAAGAAGAAGAGGAAGCAGCGCAGGAACAGGACCACGTTCAACAGCAGCCAGCTCCAGGCTCTGGAGCGGGTGTTTGAGAGGACACACTACCCCGACGCCTTCGTCAGGGAGGACCTCGCCCGCCGGGTCAACCTCACCGAGGCCCGAGTCCAGGTACACACACACACACACTCACACACAGGCTTTTATTTTGACACAGTGTCTTAATAAAATAGTCTCATGAAAAGTGGAGCAGCAGCAGGGATGATGGTTTATCAGACAGGCGCCGCTTTTTTGATCCAAGAAGGAGAAGCGGTTGGAGGCGTTGTGATGAAGCCCGATGTCGCAGATGGTTCTTTACCTTCCCAGAGTTTTTAAAGCAGTTTTTGTGGAGAAGCGCCGAGCAGCAGCGACGAGCTGTCGCTGCTCCCACATCTCAAAAATTAAACTCTTTCACCGCGCCCGTGTCGATTTGACCAATCACAAACCTGCAAGTTTACTCACATGCGATTGGCCGGACACAACTGAACCTGCTGATCTGATTTACATAGAAAAAATAAAGTGGATCAGGATTAATACAACAGCTCTCTCTCTTTCTCTCTCTGTCTCTCTCTCTCCGCATCACACACACATAAACTTAATGGTTCCCAGTCGCCAGCGGCAACAGCAGCCATTACTATTATTATTGTTATTATTATTATTATTATTAGCGTGTGTGTATGTTTCACATTAATTGCACTGATAAGACCTCGTTAGCGCGTTACAGCCACTTCACATCACATCACAATGATTAGCTCGCAGATAGAGTGTGTGTGAGTGTGTGTGAGTGTGTGTGAGGGAGAGAGAGTCCCCAGACGACTGGCTCTGATCAGGAAAGTGGATGTAATGACGTCTCATTTCCTCAGTGGTTTGCAGATCAGTGATAAACTCTGTGTGTGTGTGTGTGTGTGTGTGAAAGTGCTAATGCTACTTTCTCTGTTTACATCCAGTTGTGTGAACATCTGTGTCGCTGATCACGGTGCAATAATCTGAGCAGAGGTTTTAGTTGTCGACCAGAAACCACACGAACCAAACGACTCAAAAACTAAAATCAAATGAATTTTTTTTTTTTAAAAAAAAGTGCGACGTCGTCGTTTTAGCAGCTAAATGTTTTTTTTTTTTTTTTCCAGCTTCAGTTCGTTTGATTTTTTTTTACAACAGTAAAATGTCCAAAATAAAAAAAGTAGCATCAACAGTTAAAGTGACGAGTTTCAGAAGATTTAATGTTCTTCAGCAGCGTCGGCGTCAGACTCTGTTCATAACAATGATTTAGATTTAACTCAAGAAGAAGAAGAGACACTGCAGTTAAACACATGAAGAAGAATTCACAACACGTCCCAAGTGCAAATTTAATACATATAAATACATACGTTTCTAACCTAAGTAATTATAACATCAAAGCACATGTAACCTGTTGGAAATAATGACAATTTCATATATCGACTTGTGTGTGTGTGTGTGTGTGTGTGTGTGTGTGTGTGTGTGTGTGTGTGTGTGTGTGTTTATATTTTATATATAATTATAAGAGTCAAAACTCACATGTATGTTATAGATTAAATATATAATTTACATCTCATACTGTGTAAAATGGTTCATTTATACATTTTTACTTTTAGACACATACATATATATGTATGTGTGTATATTTACATATATATGTCTGACTCTATACAGGTGACGTATGTAAGTGACGATAATAGAAGGGACAGACTGGATACGTCATATATTGTATTTCTGTGTGTTTATGTTTTTTTTTGTTTGTTTTTTTACCTGCCTTCTGAATATTTATAGATCAATATTTATCAATCAGTATTTATAGATCAATATTTGTCAATCAGTATTTATAGATCAATATTTATCAATCAGTATTTATGGACCATGTATTGATTTTGTGGGTGAGACCACAGCTGCCTGACAGACAAAACCCAGGGCAAAGAGAGAGAGAGAACGAGCAGGCGATTTAATAATGGATTTTAATATGTTCAATAATCAGTAATGTGTGAAGTGATTGATCCAGTTGGACCTGATCAGCTCTGCTCCTGCAGCTGTTTCCACAGTAAGTGACAGAGTAGCGTTTCTATACGGACCGCTCTTCTTCTTCTTCTTCTTCTTCTTCACTTCTCTTGTATATTTTTCCTCCTCCTCTCTTCAATCGACACAGCGAAAGTATTTGTTCTGTGGGCAGAGTGGGGGGGTGGAGGGGAGGGGGGGGTTGATGCTGGAGCGAGGGAGGCAGCACATCTGTGATTAATGCGACGCAGAAATCCTTTGATAAAAGAGACTTTGGGCTCATTCCTGAGGCCGTGCGTCAGCGGACAGCGCTCAGCCGCTCTAATAATGGAGTCGATTTCACTTCACATGAGCGAGGGACTATATTAGCACACACACATACACACCCCTCCCTCCCTAAAAGGGGGGGGTTAAGGGGGAGAGAGAGGGGTGTGTGATGAGAATCATTTAGTGAGAAACCTTCTGTTTAAATGGTTTAATGGCCTCGGCTCTGTTTTTCCTGCTGCATGTGGAGAGCAGCGCCCCTCCCCTCCCTGTTCGAGATGTTTTGAGGTGGGTGACGTCACCACGGCAACAATCATCATCTATATATAAATTATATATATATATATATAAAACAACACATGATGATGTATTTGTTTTGTGTCCTGTCCTGCGACATAAAGAATTTCTTATATTAACTCAGAAACACCACAGAAGAAGAGTCAGGGCTTGACGAACACAGAAACACCACAGAAGAAGAGCCGGGGCTCATACACATTAAAGAAGCAGATTTGTCTGTTTTTTTATAAATAAAGGTTGTTTGAATTGAACCTTAGCTCATCACACCGTCATGTGAGAGAGGGCAGACACTCTTTCGTGTTTGTGCGGCTTGGTGCCGCCATTTTGAAACTGTAGCTCATCCAGACTCCCCAGAATTTTCAAAATAAAACATAACCCCCAGCGTTTTCAAAATAAGATGAAATAAGTTGTTAAATGGACGTAGGACGTCCACGTCCGTCGTCCAGCAGAGTTTCTGTCTGAGGTCACGTGATGATGAATGTGTGAGACGAGGCTTCACTTGTCGAGGTGTTGAGCTTCACTGTTGACTCCTCCTGCCATCTCCCTGTCTCCTCCTCCTCCTCCTCCTCCTCCTCCTCCTCGGTCCAGGTCTGGTTCCAGAACCGCAGAGCCAAGTTCCGCAGGAACGAGCGCGCCATGCTGGCCAGCAAGAACGCCTCCCTGCTCAAGTCCTACTCAGGAGACGTGACGGCGGTGGAGCAGCCCATCGTCCCGCGGCCCGCGCCCCGCCCCAACGACTACCTGTCCTGGGGCAGCGCCGCCCCCTACAGGTACAGTCCACTCACACTCACCCCCACCTGCTTTCCTCCATCCCATAATACACACAGACACACGACAGCAGAGGGAAGACAGATGAAAGGATGGATGAAAGACAACAGGACAGTGAGAGGAGATGAAAGGTAGAGGTGGAAGAAAAGACAGGATGGCAGGAAGGAGGGAAGTAGAGGGATTAAAGAAGAGGCTGAAGAAAGAAAGAAAGAAAGAGAGAAGAGAAGAAAGAAAGAAAGAGAGTCAGAACATTAAAATCACACGCAGAGTTGAGTCCAGTTGAAAAAGCACAATAACCATGTGTTAACACCACCGTGACACACACGCTCTCTGACCCTGGCACCGCTCTCTGTTATTGTTTCATTTCCTCTTCCTCTACCTGCACATTCTCCTCATAGTTCCTCCGCTCGTCTTCATCCCCCTCTGATCCACCTGGACTCAGGCTCGCAGGCTCTCGTCAACCTTTATTTAAACGTCACAGCGTTGACAGCGAGGAGCCGACTGTGTTAGGCCGACGTCCCGCTGCCTCAAACGCTCACCACAGCAGCTAATGTGGATTCATCCACTGCTGAAAATAGTCCCTGACACACTCCCTGTGCTGGGTGTGTTGGTGCACACCTGCAGACCTGTTGATGTGTCTGTAACACATCACAGAGATTTCAGTCTTCACCAGGAACCAATCAGAGCCGCCGTGAGAGGAGGGAGGAGAGGCGGCTCAACACGCTAAAGATCCTTTAAAACCCTGATGTGAGGAGCTACAGATGTGAGGAACAACCTGAAGCCCCCCCCCAGCCCCCCACCCCACCCCCATCCGTCCCTCTGTCTCTGCAGTCGTCCTCCCCACACACACTTTTTCCCCACATACACTGAGTCTAACTCCAAACTAATGTGTTGAATCAAAACAGCCAGTGTGACAGGGGCGGGGGGGGGGTCCTGGGGGGGCGTGGACAGATCCTGTGACCCTCCTGATGAGGTGATAATGTGAAAACAAACCATATTAAATCCAGCGCTGACCCCTGCCACGACCTCTCTGTGCTACACGACACCAGGACGGTGTGCGGCGACGACGGTGCGTTCACTGACTCTGGTTCAGTCGGTGCCCGATTGACAGTAAATCCTCCGTTAATGAAACTCAGTACAAGATGTTGAGGCTCCGACTCAGGCTCAGGTTCAGGCTCCCCTCACTGAGGTCTGGGGCCAGGGGTTGGGGGAGGGGGGGGGCCGTTCTGTGAAGCAGGAACTATGCTAACACTGTGGTGCTAACACTTGACTGTATATTATCCTAAAGCTGGTATCCGATGCCGGAGGGGGGGCCAGTGCGAGTACCGCAGAAAATGCTGCCCTCAGAGAACAAGTACGCTTTCACTTTACTACATCTAGTTCTGTTCAGCAAAGCGCTGTGTTAATGTGTGTGTCTTCTTCTTCTTCTGCACTTTGACTGTAGAGCAGTGAGGTTGTTGTTGTTGTCGTCTTTAAGGAGCTCTGCAGTGTTTTTACATCCAGGCGCAGCAGCAGAGCTGGACTCGGCTGTGGAGACTTGACCCCTGACCTGATCCTCTACAGGTCAGGACCTGGAGAAGTTCCTCGAGTTCTTCAAGTCTCTGCAGCCAGGTCCAGTTTTCCTCCGTCCAGAACCAGAACCTGGAGACTCTTCTCCTTCATTCAGTGTTAACTGAGATGCTGGTGGTTGTTTGACTTGATGAAAGCTCCAGCTCACTGTAACTCTGCTGCCTCCTTAACAGATTTAAGGTGGAATATTTCAGCCAAAGTGAAGCAGGCTGGATTAAAACAGACGTCACCGGCGCGTAGAGTCAGTTGTATTGTCACTGAACCAGGCACAGTGAGCTTCCTCATGAAAAATATAATGATGAGATGTGTTTCAGCTGCTGCGCCAGAGTCAGAGACTGTGGTGAGAACTGTATGGACAATATACTGTCCCATCTGAGACACAGACATGTCTCCATCTGAGACACAGACATGTCTCCCATCTGAGACACAGAGATGTCTCCCACATATGTAAGATCACCTGAACACAGTTTGGGAATTGAGCATTTTTTAATAATAATAATAGTTTACAGCTGCAGAAACGAGAGATAAACAACAACACCACACTGACCTGATCTGATCCTGGGTCAGTTTCCCCTGGATAAGAGGTGTTTAGCAGCAGGTCTCTGCCGTGTGTAGTTCAGGGACCGTCCGTGTTCTGCAGCGACGTCGAGGAGTTAAAAACACTGCTGGAGCTCCATCTGGTTGAGTCAGATTTTTAGTGCGAGTCTCTTCACCATGTTTCCCACATGCAGCCACAGGTGACATGATCCCCCCCCCCCCTTTTTTTTTTTCGCCCCCCACCTCTCTCTTGTCTCTCTCCTCCTCTTGTCTCTCAGCGCCATGGCAACCTACCCGCCCACCTGCTCCAACACCAACACGTCCCAGGGAATGAACATGGCCAACAGCATCGCCAACCTGCGGCTCAAAGCCAAGGAATACAGCTTGAACCAGGTGCCCACGGTCAACTGAGCGGAGGTGGAGGTGGTGGTGGGGGCTCCCACAGGAGGGGAGGGGGGGGGTGGGGTGGGTCGGACGCCGTCGTCTCTGGGACGAGCATCACCCGGATGGAGGACGTGGTGCCGTGTCATCAGGATGTTTCTTCTTCTTCTGTGAGCGAACCGACGCCGCAGCTGCCGTCGTGGCTCGGTCTCTCAGCGTCACTCGTTGTGGTCGGGACTCAACCGGAGATCTGTTGTTTTTGTTTTCTCCTCTTCTATCTTTTTAAACTCAGAGAGACGTCTCGCTCTGGACTCGTGAGACTCGTGCTCTCGCTCTCGGACGTGGTGGATTTCCCTTCGTCACTGGGATCAACAACTTTTTACTTTTCCTTTTTTTTGTTTTGTTTTTACATCAACAATAAACTGACAAAGGACTTCCTCTGACATTTATCCCTTAGTGTTGTTTCTATGTTATACCACTGACATTCAAACATTTTCATTCATGTAATAGTCCAATATAAAGGAGAGCCTCTTCGTCTTCTTCTTCTTCTTATAATAATATTATTTCCTTTTATCTGTAACAGAATAAAAACTTGTATATTAATAAAAATGCATCTGAAGCCACTTGTCCACTTCAGCAGATCTCAGAGCAGTTTTCAGTTCAGCCGTGTCCTCAGACCAACTCTGACTCGGAGTCCCGTACGCTCGGATGATTTGTAGCTTTCCATAACAAAGACGGTTCAGGCTTCACAAACTATAAGAAATAAGTGTGTTTATAGTGGAGACCTTGGAGAGCGCCGTGATCCTGGAGCTGGTGCACGCCCCATAAAGCCCAGATTTACAACTCGAGAACAGATTCTCCTTCAGAGAAACCTCAGCCTGCTGCTGCTGGTGTCCCGGGCTCTCCTTCCTCTCCTTCCTCTCCTTTTTTCTCTCCTTTTTTCTCTCCTTCATTACCACAACCTGAAATTTTCATCTTAAAAAAACTGGATATTTATGGGCAGGGAAATCCTCTCCTTAATATTGGAGGGGCCCGGGGGCCTCGTTTCTCCTCCTCTGCGGCGGCTGTCACACAAGGTGTTTCTTCTCCTCGGCCCCTCATAACCCGAGCCCCTCACCGTCAACAAACACATGTCGACGCTCGTCCTCGAACGCCACACGAGGGCCGTAAAGGTGGGCTGGTGTGAGGCTGCAGCCGATGCGGTGGAGGTGGAGGTGGAGGTGGAGGTGGCTCTTCATCACCGTTATGAAAACATGAGAATGTAACGTTCAGAGTGTTTCCTCTGATCTGGACCGTTTCCTGTTCGCTCTGTGTTCTTTACGCTGCTTCTGACCCGACGGCCGCAGAAAACGGCACTGATGCTCAGTGGAGGTCAAAGGTCAAAGGTCTTCACTCACTCACTCACTCACTCATGTCCACGGACTGAACCATTAGACTGAACTTGTCCTTCAGCTCATTAGACATGTAATGATAATAAAAGTGATTAATAATAATCAGTAATCAATCAGCTGCTCCGGTCGATGACCTCTGACCCTTTTCTGTTTGTTCTCATTCGTTTTGATTTTTGTCTTGTTCAGTTTTAATGATTCAAGAACTCAATAACAAGCTGCTTCACTGGCAGTGGACTGGGTGCACTGGGTGCACTGGGTGGACTGGGTGGACTGGGTGGGGGGGTTCTAACTCGCATGCTACATTTAAAGAACGTGGGACATTTCACTTTCTTCTTCCTGCTCCGTTGTGTTTTCTGCTGCTGGTTGTTTTGATCGCTGTGGCTGTGGTATGTCCAGTGTCAGACCCCTGCCACCCCACCACCACCGCCGCCGCCGCCTCACCCCCCTCCCTTCCCCCTCTCTCTCCCCTCCCCTCTCTCTCCCCTCCCCCTCTCTCTCCCCCCTGCCAGGCGCCCGGTCTCACCTTTCACGGCCAGGGCCTGGGCTGACCTGAAGTGATTCCAGATGTGGAGATCTCCTCCTCAACCCGCCCCCCCGCCTCACCTCCGTCTCCTCCCCCCTCTGTTTTGCCCCCAGGCCCTGGGCAGCCACTCCATCAGGACTGACAGCGTCCCCTCAGACAGCGTCTCTCCTCGCCTCAGCACATGACATACCCCCCCACCCCACCCCTCCCCACACCCCCATCCCCACCTCCACCACCACTCCTCCTCCTCCTCTCCCCCTTCACCCTCACCCACCCCCCACCCCCTCCTCAGCAGCACATCTGGAGCTCATTATAGAGGAGACAGTAAGAGAGAGGGAGGGGCGGGGAGTCTGAGTGCAGTGTGTGTGTGTGTGTGTGTGTGTGTGTGTGTAAGAGAGCGGGAAAGAGAGCGTTTCTTAACTCTTCTCTAAAACATCCACCTTTTTTTTCCTCTTTCATCCTCTTTGTTTTTTCTTCTCTTTCTTAACTTTTGCTTTCCACCCCCCCTCCTCCCTCCCTCCCTCCCTCTCTCTCTCTCCCCCTCCCTCCATCCCTCTCTCTCTCCTCGCAGTGATCTTTGTCTCGCTGTCAGTGCCACATGATCACAAATACTTTATTAATGAGTGGTTTTGGAAACGAGCTCAGCGGAGAAAGAGAGGGGTGGGGGTGGTTTTGGGTGGGGGGGGGGTGCAGTCGGAGTGAAATGCTGCACAGCTGTTAACAGTGTGTGGTTTGGGTGAACAACCAGAAGAATGTCCCGAGATGTGGAGTTTCCACGCAAAGTCAAGTTGACTGAGAGGTTGCACTGTTTGTGTGATTAAGTCACTATTATTACACACTTTTCATAAACACAGATGCATGCTGGGAGGGACACGCACACACACACACACACACACACACACACACACACACACACACACACACACACCCTGCTCTGTTGGACTGTAACGGAAAAACATAATTAACTGAACAATCTGCTGCCATCTCAAGGTTAACGCCGGTGATGACCATATGTAACCGAGCGCCGTCGCCAACGAGTGGGCGTGGCTTTCCTCTGTGAGTCGATTTGGCTGCTTCACCCACATTAAAGGAAAAAGTTGCTTTTTCCTCATTAACACAAGACGGTTTCTCGAAAAAACCATCCAGCCCTCTGCAGTTCTGTTTCATGCTGCAGTTTGTGTGTTTGTGTTGCACATTTCAAACCGTCCTCAGCCACGTGCACACGTTTCTACAAACCACCATCACGCTGCAGAGACGTTCACCACAACACCGATTATCAATCAGAGTGTTCTTATAGAAAAGGTCAAAGCTGTAAAAGGTAGCTACTGAAGCAGAAATGTGACACATAGTGAGGGGATTTTATTTTTCAGCCTTTTTCATGAATCATGTTCAAAGGTCAAAGGTCACAAGCCTGTGACTCTGACGTTCTCAGATACTGAACGGACGGACGTGATGACCTCTGACCTTTCCTCTGGTGTCACTCTGATGCAGAATCTTCACAATAAAATTCCTTTAACATTTTTTTCATAACCTCAGAGTTTAAAGTAATGATGTTGTTTGTTACACGATGGCCCTGAATCCACCACAGATGATGTGAGACACTTTTTACTTTGAAATACAAATGGCTGACTCCTCCACAGACATGTTCCTGGTGACTTCAGACGACATGTTTCTCAAATGTAAAAAAAGCCCCATTGTTCAGTTTTCTCTCCAAATGACATTTGTGGACGTCGAAAAGTACAGGATGTGGCTTACGAACCTGAAGGTCACACGCTTTGTGTTGTGTTTTCCCATCGTGCAATGTGATGCAGCGACAAAGATAGTTTCTTTGTGACTTAATTATGGTGCGACGGGTTGGACCGGAGCTCCTGGTCCAGGATGAGCCGGAGCAGCAGAGCAACAGTCAAAACAGCAATTATGGTGAGTGACATGACGTGAGCTCGCAGACATCGTCACTGTATAATCATGTTCCCTCATGGAGCTGCACTATTTTAAGTGCTGGGAGGAGGAGGAGGAGTGTGTGTGCTTCTCTTTACAGGAAGTTCGGCCTCTCACTCTGTATGAGCTGTAGATTCATCCAGCATCTGGGAATCTGCCTTTAAACGTGTCTCCTGATCCAGAGCCATGAAGCTGCAGGTTCATCCTCTGACAGGAACAGGAAGTCTCTGCAAACAGGTTCAGTTTAATGAAGAGGCCGTTTCCACGGTGACGAGCAGGACCCTGTGCTGTCCATGTGTCACCGTCACAGGTTCTCTCACTCCCTCTGCTGGACACAGGCTGTCCACACAGGAGAGGACTGTTTGACCCCCACCAGACTGGACCTGAGGAGGAGGAGGAGGAGGAGGAACCTGAGGTTGTTCCACTGTCCTCCTCACAGTGAAGCAGGAGCAGGGACAGAGACACAGGTGACATGTCGACACCGCAGGTGAGCTCACAGGCCAATCAGCTGCAGATTGTCAGCTCCAGCCAATCACACGCAGAGTTCATGAAAACACAAACTTCAGTTCTTCTCCCTGACACCAGCTGGTGAACGGCCTCTTCCTCCCAGATGTTACAGATGTTTCTACGGTGGCCCAGAGACGTTTCCAGAGGACGGTAAAAAGTGACGGACCAGGGTGTGACACTGAGCTCTTATTGGGCACTGCTCTTAACTACAGCAGGTTCACCACTTTTTCCTGTCCCCTGGAAACACTTCCTGTTGTGTCGCAGGTTTTAATGGTTCATTCTGATCAATCATTCAGACATTATAGTTTATATAAATATTTCTCTTTCATTGTGTTTCGTTGTTCTTCTCTCCTGGTCCTGGTCCTGGTCCTGGTCCTGGTCCTGGCCTGGCCTGGCCCTGGCCCTGGTCCTGGTCCTGGTCCTGGTCCTGGCCCTGGCCCTGGCCCTGGCCCTGGCCCTGGTCCTGGCCCTGGTCCTGGTCCTGCAGCAGCCTGTGTCCTCCACAGCCGATCTTTTTTTTAACGGACTCCATCCCGACCAGTTGGAGACGATTACTTGGAGAAACACAACACTGTGCTTGGATCAAATCAGCCCAGTGTGGGCACAGTGCAGGTCCAGGCACGTGGACGACGTCCCAACAAGGGATAGCTGCAGTGTGTGTGTGTGTGTGTGTGTGTGTGTGTGTGAGAGAGAGAGATACAGTTTATACATGAGCCTTTTGATCAGGACCTAAACTTGAGGCTGTGAGGAATGTTTCTCTTTCTCCTTTGAAGGCAGTTTGAGTTTTCTCTAATAGTTTTGGTTCAGCTCAGTCGTGTGTGTGTGTGTGTGTGTGTGTGTGTGTGTGTGTGTGTTGAGCTCAGTATAAATGGAGGCTGAGCTCTGAAATGAATATCATTGTCACATCTCGTGCCAGAGCAAATTCCCGCGTCCAAAACGAGCAATTTGGAGTCGACGCCTGCTGCGGAAAATCTGCCTTCAATTTTCCTCCACTAGTGACTGTGTGTGCGTGTGTGTGCATGTGGAACCCTGCAACACACACACACACACTTTCACACACACTCACTAACTTGCAGGCCTTGCTGGCCTGCAGCGAGTGGACCCCACAGTTTATTTTTGTCTCAATTATCCATTTAGTGGAAGTGGCAGGAGGCTGACGCGCTCCACGTTCACTTCGTCCTCAGTTAACGACGCCGCTCAGACTGGGACCTGATCAGCAGTAGATCAGCTGCTCTCGCTTCTCTGTTTTCCTGGTTCCAGTGAACGCCTCCTGCACACACAAGCACACACACACGCTGTTTTCACTGTAACTGGTGTGTTCATGTTCACTGTCGGACACTCGTGTTGTGGAACTGATGCAGATTTGTCTGAGAGTGAGTCGATCACTGACTCTGAGCCTGTTGGTGTTCATCATGTTTGGTTTGGACTCACAGCTGCAGATAGGAGTTTAACACACACACACACACACACCTGAGTGATCACCTGCACTGGGCATGTAAACAGGAAGTAGATTGTGTCTCTGCAGTCACAGACACTTTGATTGGTTATGTTGATGTTTTCACCACAGGTGCTCGAGGCTGAGGAGCCAATCAGGAGCCACCGTGGGCATCGTTTTGGAGCTTGAGTTCTGTAGAACCTGTGTCTGAAGACGGAGGCTCTGGCGGGCTGATCCCTGACCCTGCTGCGACGTTCCCCAACGTTCACTGCAAGCAGGTGATGAAAGCAAAAAGCACACAGACAGAGAGCCGGCCCCCCACTCTTTAATCTGGATCAAAGTTAAATCCAGATCCTGTTGAAACGTTTTCGAAACAACACAACCTGAGGGTTTGATCCAGATTAACACCAAGACTGGATCACATGATCTCATCTGACCTCAGAATCTGTTTTTAGTTTTGAACAACACATTTTCTAGATTTGATCCAGTCCATTTTCCAACTAGGCCCAGGCTTTAGCTCAGTTCAGCAGCTGGCAGTGACCTTCACCTTTGACCTTTGACCCCCAAAATCTAATCAACCCCTCCTTGAATCCTTCTGAGTGAATCTGAGGAGGTTAAATCAAGGTCTCTCTGACGTCTGGCGGCTGCGACTGTCACCTCTGCGGTGGCGCTGCTCGTTCCGCTCTGTTCTCTGCTGAAACCTCGATCTGGACTCCCATGCAGACTGGATCCTGATCCTCCACGTGATCCGGCCTCTGTTCACGCTCTGCTGCACGAGCCCAGGAAAAAGCACAGATGATTTCAGTCCACACAGAGCATGATAAACTAAACCAAGCTTCAAGTTCAGCCAAGCATCCATAATAAGGCCTGACACAGCAGTTTCCCAGCTTCATCTGCTCTGATCTGCTGTAATTACAAAGTCTTCAAGTTTCCATCACAGAGACAAAACTTGGCAGAGGACACAGAGTTGAATCTGATTTCAAACAATGCCACGATCGTACATCGATCTCGCTCGGCGACTTCATCGTCAAACATCATCCAGATCTGGTCTCGCTGGACGTCCGGCTGCACACTTCATCCTGAGGAATTCTGTTTTTTCCTTTTTTTCTTTGGACTCATCGTGAGCCTGAACGGGCCTCATGAAATCCTGCTGACGCCTCACTTCCCCCGAGGAACGACTCTTCTTCATCTTTATTTTCCCCTCTCCGCTCATTATGCCTGTTGTTGGACCTTTGTGCAGTTGTGCGGGATCGTTTCAGGCAGCCTGCCCTGCAAACACATTGGATCCACAGAGACGGAGGCAGGAATGATGGGAGTGGGAGAAAATGAGGTGGGGACAGAAGAGAGAGAGAAAAACAAAAGACAACTGGTTTATTTCAGAAGTCCGTCTCATGTCTGCTCCTCCGACTCCTGCGCCTGTTGATGTTCCTGCTGCTCCTCCAGCACTGAGACCAACAGGCATTTAAAGTTACTATAAATAAGTGTTCTCTGCGGGAGGTGGAGGCTGACCGACAGGCTGAGGCCGAGGCCACACGTACCCTGGTACTTCTGCAAACAGAGCGTTTCCCTGCTGCATTTAAAGAATTCACCTCCACATGGTTCAAAAAATCTCCATGTGTCCAGATTCAAGGATTCAAGGAGGCTTTTTTGTCATTTCCACAACATGTAGAAGAAGAACCTGGAAATCACTCCCACATAAAACACATTACATATAAAACATACAACGTTAAAAACTCGCTTTAAAAACAGATAAATTATTAAAGTGCATGAAAAGGACCTGACAACAGTCAGAGGAAACATTTGGTGGGATGTGTTCCCACAGTGGTGCAGATGACTTTAAATGAGAAAAGTGCACGTGCCGTACTTGTGTAGACCTTGTGAGGTGATTGAGCAGTGTCACGGCCTGGTGCATGAAGCTGTCACAGAGTCTGGTGGAGCGGCCTGAGAAGGACCGATACCCTCACCCTGATGGGAGCAGGCTGAAGAAGCCATTCAAGGGGTGGCTACCAAACCTAGGAGCTGGTAGGAGCTAACTGCAGGAGCTCCTGTAGTTAGCGCTCATGGTTAGCTGCTAAGTACAGGAGCTAAGTACAGGAGTCAGAAGTCAGTTAAAACCTGTGTGTCCCAAATATGTGTGGGTCGTTAACATGCAGCCAGACAGGTGATGTGTTTTGTTCTGTTTTTTGTTTTGGAGACAGTTGAGGTGACGCTCTTTCCTCGTGGATTGGTGGAACGTGAAGTCTCATCGACTCTCTGGTTGGAAGCTGCTGATTCAACACCAACATGTTTGGGACCTCAGCAGGTTTTCAGAGGCTGAGCAGCTGTGGAACATGTGTTCTCCTTGATGGAGCCACCTGAGGTTCTGATAACAGACATCAGTGCCAGGCCGGGCCGGGCTGGACCAGGCCGGGGCCCGGGGGCCAGGGCCTGCCCCGATGAGGGGTTTGATCAGTGCATCATCAGCTTGGCGCTCTGAGGAATGAGCTCATATTAACAGTCAGCTGAAGAGTGTGAGCGCAGCCGGGACGTCACGCACTATTATGACACGTTCAAACAAACACAGCAGGAGGGTGAAGAGAGGCCCGAGTGTTTTCTACAGTGTAAACCTCACGTCACTCAGCAGCACAACCACACGCCCAGAAAACCACACACACTCACTTCAGACAAGCACACACACACACACACACACATATAGAGATTGTGATTTTCCCCTTAAATGTCTGTACATCACAGAGAGAGAGGACCAAGTGTTGAGGAAACAGACCTGTTGGTTTCAGTTGTGTGTGTGTCTGTGTGTGTGTGTGTGCTTTTTTGTGTGTGTGTTTGAGTGTGTGTGTTTGAGAGAGAGGGAAGTCTTCCAAAAAAAAAGGACAGAGTTGTAGTTCAGCATTTGGCCACCAGGTGACATAGGAGTAATGTTTGGCACAGAGTCAATGGCAGGTCTGTGTGTGTGTGTGTGTGTGTGTGTGTGTGTGTGTGTGTGTGTGTGAGTGGATAAGTGAAGAATGGTGTAAAGTGACAGAGACTCTTCTCCTCTGTTTTGTGTCTCTCCTCTTGCAGGTTCATCCTCTCCTGTCCTCTCCGTCTCAGCTGCTCCTGTGATGTCATCACTTCTGTTACGTCACATCAGACATAGAAATAAAATATAAACAAACAAACAAACAAATATGATGATGAGTTTAAAACACCTGAATCCTCAAACCCTGAGACAACACACACACACACACACACACACACACTCCCATCAGTGGTATATTCCAGCCTGTTACACATACAACAGACACAGTGAGTCAGTATCACACAGAAAATGATCAATACATCAAAGTGTTTCTCTTTGTTTCTCCTCTCCATGTTGTCAAAGGTTATGACGTCACGTTTGTTATCATCATAAACGGTAGAATAATAGTTTTAATTGGTTTTATAATAAGTCGATGGAGCCTGAGTTCTTCATTCTGTTCATTCTCACCTTGTGTGACGTAGGCGACCGTATTTACCTGCTGGGTGTGGGGGACCCCCTCCCTCCCCTCCTCCCCTCCTCCTCACCCTTTGATCCCCGATCTCTGATCAAATGTCTGATCCTTCACTCTGTCTCGCGCACCGGTGCTTCTCTGCTCCTCACATGGTTTTGCGCCAAACCGAGTGCACGAGCCTCGATCCCCTCCGTGTCACGAGGCTCCTTCCTTTGATGTTTGGGTACGCCGCCCGCACCGCTGGAGCATCTGACGCGTGAAGACCCAGTCTGCCGCTTATTGGGTCGTGTAAAGGGGGGGTGCGGGTGAGAGTGGGGGGAGTCATTCTCCGCTACCGACCAATGAGCTGAATCGGGAGCAGCAGCGGTGGCGTCTGAGCATCACCATCCTCATCCTCATCTTCAGCAGCAGCAGCAGCAGCAGCATCCCTGACTCCAGACTCACCGAGGTAACACCGTGGGGGGGCGGTGATGCTGGCGGATGGATCCGCACCGCTGTGACCGGGGCCGGGTGACGGATGGCTGAGTGAACCGGTGATCCATCCGGTGATGCGCGCGGAGGATCCCCGTCCGTCGACGTGATGGAGCGGACACCGACACCGACACTGACCGGGAACTGAGAGGTAATTACAGCAGCGTGATAAACACGTCCGGTGCTTCTGAGGCTCCGGTACGACATGAATGAATCCGCGCGGAGACCAGAACACAGATCATGTTCAACACACTGTTGTGTCTCTGTTGTTGTGTTGCGTTCACTGACATCTGTCTGATGCTGTCCTCAGACAATCACTTCTTCCTGTTCACTATTGATGTATTGATCTCTGAGTTACACGGTGACACCCTGCAGGCCGGGGGTGTGAGGGGCTGTGGGGACAGGGAGGGGGGGTGTCTGTGCTGTGGGGTGGGTGTGTATTTATTTTGGCCTGAGGCAAACACACACACACACACACACACACACACTCTCCATGGGACAGATGGACATAAAACACTGTGGTGGTGATGGTGCTGCACAGACGCTCATTTGCATAATGTAGTGAGATTTAAAGCGTCACTCAGGATGTGAAGTCACACACACATTTCAACAGAGCAGAGAACTGGATACAAACTAGTTCCATGTGTGTGCAGTTAAATGGTGAAGCTGTGTGTGTGTGTGTGATCTGGGGTCAGTGTGACACCGTCACATAAAGATAATGACAAAAACCTCATTAGAATAAAAGATGTGACAGAGACGAGAGCTTCAAACATCTGGAGACAGATGTTGGAGGGTGAGCAACAGAGTTTGATGTGGAGTTTACAGATTAGTGTGGAAACAGCTGCTAATGCTAATGTTAGTTATGTGGGAACATCAAAATGTAAAAGTGCAGCCCACCTGTTTTCAGGCTGATTTGTATCACTTTGCAGATGTAATCAGATTACAGCAGAAGAACTGAGGTCATGATGCGTTTAGGGGACGCAGCACATCTGTACGATTTACATCCAACTGTCCAAGTCGGGTTTTTATTTATTTATTTATTTATTTGTTTATTTATTTGTTTGTTTGTTTGTTTTAAAGTGATGTATGAAGGAAAAGAAAATGGTCGCACTGACGGCTGAACATGAACAGTTTTGAGCCAAGGTTATTGATTATTTCTTAGTAACATGAGCCGTGGTGGTGGTGGTGGGGGTGGTGCTGGTGCTGGTGGTGGGGCTGGGTCATTAATAATGAATGTAGGGCAGTAATGATGAAACTGAGCTCTGTGAAACACATTATTCAGGTTTATGTTTAGATTCTGCTGCAGATTTACATAGTGATTCATTATGTTTCTGTTTGGACAACATTACATAGGTGTCATGCCAGTGTTGGGCCAGCGTTAGGCCAGTGTTAGGCCAGCGTTAGGCCAGCATTGGGCCAGTGTTGGGCCAGCGTTAGGCCAGTATTGGGCCAGTGTTAGGCCAGAGTTAGGCCAGTGTTAGGCCAGAGTTAGGCCATTGTTAGGCCAGTGTTAGGCCAGCATTGGGCCGGCATTGGGCCAGTGTTGGGCCAGTGTTGGGCCAGTGTTAGGCCAGAGTTAGGCCAGTGTTGGGCCAGTGTTGGGCCAGTGTTAGGCCAGAGTTAGGCCAGTGTTGGGCCAGTGTTGGGCCAGTGTTGGGCCAGTGTTGGGCCAGTGTTGGGCCAGCATTGGGCCAGTGTTGGGCCAGTGTTGGGTCAGCGTTAGGCCAGAGTTAGGCCAGTGTTAGGCCAGTGTTAGGCCAGTGTTGGACCAGTGTTAGGCCAGTATTGGGCCAGAGTTAGGCCAGTGTTAGGCCAGTGTTGGACCAGTGTTAGGCCAGTGTTGGACCAGTGTTAGGCCAGTGTTAGGCCAGTGTTAGGCCAGTGTTAGGCCGGCATTGGGCCAGTGTTGGGCCAGTGTTAGGCCAGTGTTAGGCCAGTGTTGGACCAGTGTTAGGCCAGTATTGGGCCAGAGTTAGGCCAGTGTTAGGCCAGTATTGGGCCAGTGTTGGGCCAGCGTTAGGCCAGAGTTAGGCCAGTATTGGGCCAGTGTTGGGCCAGAGTTGGGCCAGAGTTAGGCTGACAGATCTTCATCAACATCTCACTCTGACGCAACCAGGTTAATAAGTTACATCTGAGGTGCAGAGGCCCTGCATCCAACCACACAGTGAGGAGGAGGAGGAGGAGGAGTACGATGGTGATGGAGGAAAATTTAGAAGATTCAATTGAATGACAACATGCTGCTGTAACAGAGACATCACACGTATGTCACACGTCCTAGATTTTCTAGATTCCCTTTCTGATGTCGGCTCAGATTTCCTCTGTGCAGCGTCAGGACGTCTGAGTCGTGTGAAATCTGAAACTGATGGAAATCAGTCGGTCGTCTCATCCCTCTGTTATCCTTTGGTCTTAACTGGTCAGAGTGGAGCAGCTCCATGTTGGAAGGTCTCAGGGTTTCTGGCTTCTTGCTGTGGTTTCTGAAGCCATCCAGTGAAATTAGAGACGTTTTTACTGGAGAGAGCAGAAACCCCTGGAGGAGAGGAGAAACCTTCAGATGACGTCATTGAAAAGTGATTATCGATGATCAGGTGGTGTTCTCTCTCACACACTGAGCACATGGAGCAACAAAGACAATGGAAGATGGATGGATGGAAGGAAGGTGGGATGAAGGATGGGAGGAAGAAATGAAGGACAAAGGGAAGGAAGTGGGGCAGGCAGGGGGAAGAGCGGAAGTGGGGGGGAGAACAGAAGGAATGGAGGTGGGAGGGAGGGATGGAGGGAGGAATGAGAGAAGAGGAAGACGTGTTTCCTGAACCAGGAGGGAGCAGAGAGCTGGACTGAGATCAGCTGCTGGAGGAGAAACAAAGACTGAGGAGACGTTCAAACAATCCAAACTTTATTGCTGCTGTGACAGACTGACAGCGCTGCACATGAAAACAAGAGTCACAAGTGAAGAGAGACATTAACGTCAGAGATGTGTCGTCTGTCCCAGCAGCGAGCTGAGCTGTCAATCACAGGGTGTTGTTGTGTAACATGGCTGCCGGACGCCTCCCCCCTCAGACCCCCCCCCCCCCCAGCTCAGCTGCATGTGAGGAATGTGAGGCAGGTATGTGTGGACATATGGACATGTCCATCATACCACCTGTCTGTCTGTTGTTTACACAACCAGTCATCTGATGCACGTGGCACTTGGCGCGTGCCTTACAGAGGACTCGAGAGCGCGCAGTCCTGGAGTTGGTGCAGTTTGGATACGCACGCGCACACTTCAGAAGAAGAAAAAAAAAAAACAGCACCGACCGCTCAGTTACACCATCACAGCGGGGGGGGGGGGGGGGGGACTTCTAGGCTCTGATTGGCTGAGCAGGATTCGCGCGCCTAGTTAAACTGCCCCAGAGGAAAGAACGAGCGCAAAGTGTGTGGCTCGTGCATGAACCTGTGACGTCCGGCCGTGATGAGGAGTGACTCCTCTCACCGGGCTTTCACCATCTTTGTAAAGCCACCAACACGTCACGTGGGTCGTCGCGCAGTTTGAACATGGCGGCGGGACGGTGCAGTTTTAATGCAGCTGTAGCATGTGCTAGTGGAAGTAAAGACAGGACAACAAAGATATGACACGGACTCAACACACACACACACACACACACACACACACACACACCTGCTCCTCTACAGGTGAGTGGTGTCAGCATGTCATCTAAAGGTGCAGTTGTCTACGTCATAGAGAGTTGTTGAGTGTCAATGTAGCAGCAGCAGATGATGTCATTTCCCTTCTTCATGCTGCAGGTGTGTGTGTGTGTGTGTGTGTGTGTGTGTGTGTCCCATAGAGAGAGAACTGGTCTGTTGACAAATAGTTCTGAATCATTTTTGTTCAATTTACAGCTAGTTCCTGTTTGTGTTTCACAATAAAAGCCTCTGAGTCACTTGGTGAAACAGTTTGCAGCCTTTCAGTAGTGTCGTAGACAAAGCTGCTCTGTCCTCCTGAGGTCGTGACCCGGTGCACTTCTTCTTCTCTTCTTCACTTGTACCTGCAGGTTTGTGCTGAGTTCACTGTCCCGTCAGTGGCTCCATCCGATCCTTTATGATGATGTGGCGCTGCACCCAAAACCACTGGAAACGGCTCCTGAGTTCCAACCGACTCAGTTCAAATATGGGTTTTGTTTCCCAGAATGAACACACACACACACACACAGACACACACACACACACAGGGCAGACCACACCCTCCTGTTTGCAGAAGCACTGAGAAGGAATTTCCATGTCCGTTGATCCAGACCTCTGAGCTGCCTGTGTGTGTGTGTGTGTGTGTGTGTGTGTGAGAGAGAGGACATTCACATTCACAGACACACACACTGACACTGGATTGAAGTTACAGACAACCATCAGGGATCAGACGCCTGTGTGTGTGTGTGTGTGTGTGTGTGGAGCAGCAGCAGCTCCATGTGTTTTGCTGTTGGTGGAGATTAGTGTCTGGATTCAGACCTTGTTTTACCTGCTCCAACATGTCACACACACCTGGAGGGAGAGAGGGGGGAGGGGGAGCATGCACACACACACACACACACACACATTCAGGTGTGCTCCTCCCTGCCTTCACAAAATACCAGAGGCAAAATAGTCAATTGACATTTCAATGAGTGTTTTACAGGCAACAGCAGGAAGACACACACACACACACACACACACTCTGACTCACTCACACACACCTAGTGAAGTGTGTTTTGGAGCATGCTGAAACAGATCACTCTTTCATGCTGAACCAGGCAGTCTGTCTGTGTGTGTGTGTGTGTGGGAGAGAGAGAGTACCTTTGCTCCCCACTGGTGTTTACCTCCTCTCTCTCTCTCTCTCGCTCTCTCTCTGTGCTGCTGCTGCTCGCTCTGCCACGTCAAATGACTGCCTGGGTGCTTGGCTCTCTCCTCTGGGAGCCTCACGGCCCAACAACCCGCCCGGCTGTGGTCGCTCTGCTCCGGGTCTGAGGCAGCGAGAAACGACCGACTCAGAGCTGAGAGTTCTTTTGTTGTTGTTGTGGTGGTGGCGTTTGGGACGCGCAGTGGAGCGCTGATCCTCCGTCAGCTGGGAGACAAACAGATGTGCTGAGGACTCACCTGAGCTCAGGAGACACAGCTGGAGTCTCAGCTCTGTCCTCGTCTTCTTCCTCTTCTTCTTGAAGCAGCTGAGAGATGAGTGGATTCCTCTACAGGGGGAGGTAAGACCGTTCCCGCTCCTCTGATGAGTCATGGGCTCGCTTTGGTGAATGTGTGTGAAGTGCGGTCGCCTTTGTGTGTTTGTGTGTGTTTATGCGTTGGAGTGCATTCATGAATGTAATGTGAACAGAAAAGCGTCTCCTCTGCAGAGCTGCAGATAGATACAGTTCAAGGCTTATTTACTCTCCCGCAGGAGACGGGACCTTTGTGCCACAGTTACATAAGAAGAAGCTGCGAGGAGGATATACCTGCTGCTAACTCACAGCCTGGATGATCTGTGGTGGAAACCTCTGCAGGCCTGTCAGACACAACAGAGGCTCAGCATTAGTGCAGAACATACAGTGTGAGCGCAGTGTAAACTCACCCGGGAGCGTTTGAACAAACTCAGGCTGGACGCCGCCGGCGGCACAGTTTGTCTTCACTGACCCGGCAGAACCACAGATCTACAGTGTCCTGTAGATGTGAAGCTGGACTTCAGGTTGCACAGGTTAGGGTTACGTTTGAGTACATTCTCTGGCGCCGGGTCCTTTAACCCTCCTCTGCTCCTCAGGTGGAGTTTGACCCGTGTCCAGATGTCTTTATCCAGAAACCTGGTTTTGTTTCATGTAACAGCCTGAAAATAACATGGATGCTGGATCCTCACCGCTCTTTTGTTTTATCACCCTTTCCACTGTATTTCTTACACCTCACCTCACTTCACTGGGGCGAGAGGTGTCACTCCTGAAAGAGCTGAGACACAGGGTCGTGACACTGATCACAGAAGCAGGCCTGTTCCCATGTCAACCAGCTCCACCGCCCACGAGCTGAAGGGATGCTGTTATTGAGGAAAGAACAGATCAGGCCCGTTTTCAATATGAAGCTTTAATGTCTGTTTTACTAGCATTAGCATTAGCCTGGATAGTTGTTGCCAAAGCAACGCTCATCTTTTCCTTCTATTTCTATCACTTCTCGTATCGTAGCCTACTTAAGCTAGCATGCTAACAATGCTGAGTCTGTCTCTTGACTTTCTGACAGCGACTCCCTGAAGCAGCAGCTGCTCTCAGGGCAAATTACAACCTCTTGTCATGGTAACGTGACAATGGCTGAAGCTCCATCACCTCCAGCCCCGAGGCCTCCTGCTGAGAGCAGGACACTCACGCCTTTAATAAAGGACAGTCTGTCTGTCAGTTGGTCTGTCAGTTGGTCTGTCGGTCAGTTGGTTGGTCAGTCGGTCGGTCTGTCAGTGAGTCAGTTGGTCGGTCTGTTGGTTGGTCAGGTTGGAGGTGCAGCAGGTCACGGTCTAACCACACACAAGTGAGTGGTTCATTAGTGCAGAGGGAAACCTGTCAGTGACACAAACTGTTGTTTGATTTCTGTAACGCTCTTGAACGCAACACTTGTTGGAGAGACAGTGAGAGCGATGCTAACCTCACACGTGACCCTGGAGGTTCAGCTCCTGCTCTACAGTCTTTTTTCTGAGATGTTTCATTGTTTGAGTTTAAATGTTTGAGTAACTGCAGCCAGTTTGAAGCAGGAGCTGGTCCGTCGTGTGTTTGTGGTGCGTTCAGGTGCAGCTTTTGTTTTTTTTTTTTTTTTAACAGTAAACAAACAACGTTTTGACAGTTGCATGTTTTGTTTCTTCCTCCAGCTCACAGCTGAGACGCCTGAAGGCACCGGCATCTGCTCTGCATCTTATTTGATTATTAATTAAACCACACGTCCACGAATCATCTGATCGGTATCAGATGAACGAAGGTACAACACCTTGATTAAACAGCTGCTGGTTCGCTGTGCTCGACATGTCGTTGCTGGTGTGTGTGTGTGTGTGTGTGTGTGTGTGTGTCATGTCTGGATCTGTGCTGGGGCTTGTAACCCTGTTGAAATCACCAGTGTTTCAACAGGCAGCAGTTTTCAGGGGTGAGACGACGAGCTCTGACACGAGAGCACAAATGTTGTTCTCACGCAGAACAAACTGACGTGGAGGAGCTGGATGAGGAGCAGCCTGGTGGTCCATGGCCCTGCAGCTGCCCCCCCGCCCCCCAGCCCACCAGGGTTTTACCGTCACATGGTGCAGCTCCTGCAGCTGTCAGGAGGTCAGAGCAGGCCGGACTCACACTCTCACACCGAGGCTGTAAAACACTGATTCCACTCAAAGCCTTTGATTCCGTGCTGCGTTCAGGGACGGCGTGTTGGGCTCATTACATCCTCACCCTGATGTGAAAGCCTGATCCTCACTTTAGTCAATAAAGGAGGCCTTTCGCAGCTCGGTGCCATCGGCTTTGACTTAATCTCTCTCAATTGATTATTCATGAAAGAGTGAGACGATGTGCTAATGGAGGGAAATCCAGCCCTCGCGCCGACAAATCCACAGACCTGATGAGGCTCAGGAGCTGAAACAGACCATTTCAAAGCAAAACGTCTCTTCATCAGTCGGTGACGTCTCCTCGCCGCAGCTCATCATCTGTGTGATGCTGCGTTTCCTCTGCGTGGTTCTGTTCCGCAGGTCGTTTCCAGTGCAGGATGGTACGGCCTTCAGAGCAGACAGTTAATGATGTGTTCATTTAAAACCTGTGTTCATGTGGACGTGGTGATATCTGTACATACAGAGCCCCGAGGCAGCGCTGCTCCTCTGTCCAGAACAAACGTGAAGCTTCACTTTACATTCAGACAAACTGATGTGGCCGCCACAGGTGTTAGACTTCACCTGTGAGACCAACACTTATCTATGGAGACGTCCAACTCAATTTCTTCTTTTTCTCGGACTAAAAAAGAGCAAAAACTATCCAGTCATTTACGACCAAGCAGCTCGGCCCTGCACAGGCTCAACAGGTGGTTGAAGAGATGATCAGATCCACTGATCAATACTTTCCTCCTGACGTTGCTGCGCTGATTGATGCTTCCTTCACCTCTAATCAAAGATGTTGTTTTCTCCAGAGAGAAGTATGAATGACCACCAGGGGCTTCCGTAGGGGGCGGGGCCTGTCTGGAGGCTGAGGTCATGTCTTCCTGTCAGCGAGGATGGATGTGTGGTGTCGTGTTTCTACCTGACGTCACCTGTCCTTCATTACTGGATTAAAAGTTTATCATCAGACGTGTTTGTGCAGCTTTTAGATGTGAACTGGTGAATCTGTGTTTCTGTTGGAATGGTAACGTGACGGCAGGACTTTGGCTTGGTGGCTGGGTGGTGTTGTTGTAGTGGACGCCACACCTCCTCCCCCCTCCACTGACAATGAGGTGTTGACCAGTTGGTGGAGGAGGAGGAGGAGGAGGAGGTGGACCTCATGAACTCTTCCTCTCACTCTTTGTTTACTGTGTCTCAGTGGTGAGTGATGACTGTGTGACTTGAAGCATGCGCTGACTCAGTTTCCACCACCAGTGTGTGAGTGTGTCTGCTGTCTCTGACATGTCAGTGGGAAGCCACACCCCCAACACACACACACACACACACACACACACCTTCTCCTCAGCTCTGCTCAGTGTGGACTGTTCCTTTGACCCAGTGTGAAGCAGACAAAGACAAAACCAGGTTGGACACATGTAGGTAGAAAACAGGAACCTGGAGAAAGGATCAGTGTGTGTGTGTGTGTGTGCTGAGGGACATGTGGGACAGAGTTGAGTCCTGACAGCTGATGATCTCTGCGTCTCCTTTCAGGAACCGTGGTGCAGAGCGACGGCCTCGGCCAAAGAGCATCGGACCTGTGATGGGTGAGTAACGTCCTCTGTGTGTTTGTTAAAGATGAACAGGACTCAGGCCTTTCACAGGTTTACATTCTTACAACATGCAGCACCATCCGATAGGCCTCACATTTATTCTGCTGCATGACACCGACCCAAAAATTACAGCCAGCGTCAGAAATCACTATTTTAATTGACAAGAAGAAGAAGAGTGAGTCGTGCCGCAGGTGGTGTAGGTTAGGTTTCTACTGCTGACTGGACATAAAGAAAGAGCATCTTCACTGACAGAGCCTAAAACTTTTGCACAGTGCTATATTTTTGGACTTTTCATGCTTTTATTGTGACAGGACAGTGTCACGGACAGGAAGTCAGGAGAGAACGAGAGTGAGGGACCTGTACGGGGCGAGCTGGTGGAGCTCCTGGCTCCTCCTGGGTCGACTCAGGAGTTATTTGCAGCAGCTACACTCAGTAACAGCCATGACTGTATGAATGACTGTGTGTGTCTGTAACCACAACCCCCCCCCCCCCTTTTATAGGTGTGTGTTCTAACACTTGTGTATTTGTGAGGTGTTTTCACACTCATTTGACTCGTCTTGTAAATGTCCCATAATTTTCCTCCGACGTTTCCTCGCTGACTCGATGAAGCAGCTTCATCGTCCTCAAGGTTTAATGTGTGTAAAATAACTTCTGAAATCTGTTTGTTTCTCTGTGAGTTTGGTTGTACAGAAGTCTGAATGTTGAGAGCTGGAATCAATCAATCAATCAATATATTTTCATTTGCCAGTGAGTTTTGTCTCAGAAGTGATCAATATATTGGAGGATCTACTTTATGATAAGACAGTATATGAATTATCTAATATTTTAGACACCATCTGTAGAGAGATAGGTCTTGGCATGTCAATCTGTTGCTTGGTCTGTACAGTAGCTGTTGCAGTGTATTGTGGGATTTGTAGTGTGAGGGTCATTAATAACATGAAGCTGGACTGCAGGTCAGATCTGGCCCTGGGCCTTGACTTTGACACGTGTAGTGTAGAGTGGGGATGTGGTTAGCCTAGCATAGCCTAGCCTAGCCGGTACTCCTCCAACCCGGGGTCCAGAGGGGCCCCCCCGCCCCCATCAAGCGAACCGTGCCCGATCCAGTTTGATTCAAACTGGGTTTAATGGGGCCGATCCTATGGCCTGCCCCCGGGCCCTGACTTGTCCCACTGGTGAGCCTAGCTTAGCTCAAAGCGTGAAAGTGAAAGGGAAACAGTTAGCCTGGCTCCATCCCTCATTCTGCTCTTGTAAGCTGGTTTTCATTTTCACACCACTGGATTATTTGACCAGCGTCATCACACACACGGTGCCAGTGACGGTCCTCACAAGTGCAGTCAGACGCGTGTGTGTGTAGCAGTGCGTCACTCCTCTGTGTTGTGTAACTCTTGCAGCGTTAACATCTCGGGCTCGGCTCCAGGATACCTTCCACCTTCATGCTACAGAGCTGCAGCTTTTTAGCTTTTTAATAATATTTAATGTGCTGCAATTTTGAAGAACCGTCAGAAACCTGAAATCTGCCAAGCCGTCTTAATTACACCCCTGCGGACCTGGCCCCCACCCTCGCCCCACCCCCTGCGTACCGCAAACCGATTGGCCCCTGCGCTTATAAAGGAATAAAACCTGAACTATTGTCCAAATCTCTCCTGTATGGAGTGTTTTTTTTCTGGGAACGCTGCTGCCTCCTCCACAGAGGAGACGTTTGGCTTGGAGACGTCTCTGGAAGTGTTTCAGCTGGATGAGAATATACTGTGGTGGTGCTGTGTGTGGACACGGCTCATATACATCCAGGTTTAATAGGGTTATAATGAGGCCTGGGTGGAGAAGGGGGGGGGGGGGGGGGGTGATGAGGACGTCACAGAGATGGTGAGGTGTTTCAGCTCCACTCCTGATCCTCACTAACTTGGAAATGAGATGTTTGCTTCATGAGGAATCTGAAAATGCTGGTCTCCATGACGACAGATCAAACTCCAGATGTGTAAAACGCAGATGCATACTTTCATGTAACTCACGTAACCTGCTGCTTTAGGCGACTCCGTCAGTTTATTTCACCTGTTCCACCGAGGACACGTCTTGATTTTCAGTGATGTCACAGAAGAAAAACACAACAGTCACAACAACAACAACAACAACAAACAAACAGTTACATCCTGATCAGAGTGATCAATAATACAAGAATTTCATACTCTGTTTAAATAAAGTTTAAGATGTGGAGACGTGTTGCTACTGGAAAGCAGAAGTTTTGAGGAGCTGAATCCAGATCATTATCAGGTCAAGAGGTCAAAAGGTCATTGTTGTATTGTTATTTATATTGTAGGAGTTGACTCTGACTGATCTTTGTTTTTTCTCTGTGTGCAGATTTCTCATGTGATGAAACAGACAAAGGTCCACCGCTACAGATGCACAGCCTCCGAGAGTTTGAACAGGTAAGAGCTGCTGGAAAATAACTGCTGTGTGTGGATGACGTTAGCGTTAGCGTAGCTCTGCGTGTCCGGGCTCGTCTCTGCTCCGTGTTCGTGACTGATGTGAGGTGTGTTTGAGACGATGACGAGGAAACTGAAGCTGTGTGAGTCAGAGAGCTTCCCTGAGCTGTTTCTCTCACTGTGTCCATGGCGAGCATTGGGGGGGGGGGTCAAAGGTCAATGATGTGGTGAAGTTTGACCTTCTGAACGTAGATATTATTATATGCTGAATTTGAGTTTCTTCAGATACAGCAAAATGTTCTTGTGGACTCAAGTTAAAACAACTAGATTTTTGATGGATAAAGGTCAAAGGTCAAAGTTCACCATCTCTGTGATCTCATAAACCAGTATTTTGTCCTTATGAAGATGATGTCCTTCAGATTTGGCACAAACGCTCACTTGGTTTTGGTTTGGATTCTGGTGGTCAAAGGTCAAAGGTCACGGTGAGCTCAGAGAACAGCTTTTAGCCAAGCTGGACTAAAACACCGTGCAGCTCGTTCTCTGTGCGTCTGGTTGGTTTTGAACTGAAGAGACCAGAGACACAGAGTTTCCTTCTGGCTCTGGTTCTGTGCCAGAGTAATGGATTCTGGGAGCTTTGCCAGGTGCATTGTGGGTCTGATATAACTCTGGATGTTCTGGCTGCAATTACTCTGTTCCCTTTTTTAGTGAAGGACAGAGTTATAGAGAGAGAGAGAGAGAGAGGGGAGGGGGAGGTGTGGAGGTGAAAGATGAAACAGGACGAAGACGAATCCAGATCTGGACTCTGATGGATTCTGTGTCAGAGGAAACAACAGACCATTTCTCATCTGGAGGACGTCGGACTTTTACAAAGCTGCCTTTTTTTCTTTTTAAAAATCACCTCATTGTACGTTCCTATACTTTCTGAGGTCTGGTCCAGGCTGTGAACAGTGATCTGTGTTACCGCTGACCTGGGATCAGAGTCGAGCCCGGTTATGTAATTCTCAGTGTAATCTGCTGCACTGCTGCAGGTCCCAGGTCTGTCTCACAGTGGATCCGGAGTCTGTTCATGGTGATATTCATCAGAGGAGGGTCTTTAAGTAGATGTAACGTCAACCTCCTGCCAACAGGTTGGTTATATAACTCATGTCTTGGCCAGAGAGGTGGTGCAGGAAGACACAGCTTCATTTCAATGACATCACTGAGCTCCAGTCTAAGATCTGGATGAAGTGGAAGATACTCATCAATCTGGAGATATTTTCAAACTGTGGCTCTGTGTGATGACATGACATGACATCCAAATATCTGCAGATCCAGAGTGTTGCAAGGATGGTTAAAGCCTGGAGCTGTGTGTGTGTGTGTGTGTGTGTGTGTGGAGGATGAACATGTGGCCACCTGCTGTGAGCCACATGTAACTCTGCTGTTATTTTTATATTTTAACACCTGATGGAATTGGACTGGTTTAACCACCTGTGCAGGTGTGACGTGTGTGTTTTATGGCGAGCGTCTCCAGCTGTGGAGCCTGTGCTGGGCGGGGGGGCGGGGGGTTTCAAAGTTACATGACGCTGTTACATGTAGATCATTGGTCTGTGCTGAAAGTGAAGCTCCAGTCGAGTGTTGCCTCTGAAGCTACGAGCTGCTGAACTCTTGGCTCGCCGCTCTCAGGCTCCATCACAGTATGCGGCAGCTTTTTCCTTTGAAGTTTTCCCGTGGCTTTCCCACTGAGGGATGAGGAGATGAGTCATGCTATATGCAGACATGCACAGACAGCAGCCTGGGAGGCAACCTAAACACCAGCTCTGTGAGGGGGGACGGGGAAAACAGCTGAGACTGCTGCTGCTGCTGGTGGTGCTGGTGGTGCTGGTGATGATGGTGATGATGATGGTGGTGGTGGTATGAGGATGAGGAACTCTCTTTTTTGTGTTTCACCACAAATCACGCTGTTGAACCTGACGTGGTCTGCAGGTTCCAGGTGTTTGGAAGCGTTCAGAGAATGTGAGCTTCGTCGGACCGAGTCGTGGCTTTGGATGGAAAAAAAGAGGCGTTCAGGGTCTCTTCTCAGGGTCATGAACCCTGAACGATCGTCCTGGTTTGTCAGGAGCAAAGTCTCTGTGCTTGTTTGATTTGAAGCAGCTCGGTGCACTGTGTTTGTTGGACCCATGTAAAGCACTTCCTGTCAGGACGGCTGCACTTATATTGACACATACATGAAAATACAGACGGCATCATCTTCAAAACACTGATACGATGAACTGTTTTTTCCTCAGGGTGAAAAATCAGTGGGAACTTTCATGTTGCATCCAGACAGACAGAGAGACTGAGATTTAGGTCACATTCACACCAGCTTCGTTTGTGCAGGTGTGAGAGCTCATCCCAGCTCTGGTTGGCTGCTCCGCCTGAACACGACGGCCCTGAGTTCACCTGCAGTTCATATGCAGTGTGAATGTGAACGCTCAGCAGACCCAACACAGTCCAAATGTAGGAAGTGTGGCAGTACACGGTGCAACTGTGTAACGTTAGCAGCACCAACACCTCGTCGTCCTCGTCGTCCATCGTACTTCCTCCTTCTTTTGTCTCGCTGTCAGAGTGAAACACTCTCCACCCCTGCCTGACCTGATGGTCAAGAACAAACACAATCCTCAAAGCAGCTAACTGAACGAGCTGCTCCATGTCTGCTGTGTGTTTTTCTGGGGTCAGGAGGGAGGGACTTCCTCTCCTACTTTGTCCAATCACATGACGTTGTTCAGAGAGTTCGGTGTGCTTCAGAGGTGGAGAGCAGTTTGAATCCTGCTCCGTCCCAGTCGCTGTCGTTGTGTCCTTGGCCAAGACACCTTACCCACCTTGGCTCATGTGAATGTGTGTGAATGTTTGGTGGTGGTTGGAGGGGCCGTCTGGCTTCTGTCCGTCTGCCCGGGGCAGCTGTGGCTGCAGGCGCAGCTCTGCACCACCAGGTGTGAATGTGGTATGAATGAATGATGGTTTCTGTAAATCACTTTGGGTGCCATGAAAAGCACGATATTAATCCAAGCCTTTATTATCAAGTGATGAATGTAACCCCCCCCAGTCGAAGCGAGTCCTCCATGGTCAGGTGTGAAAACTGAGCCTGAGCGTTCAGTCACTGTTTGGCCTCCGTACTGTCATGGCTGCCAGAGGCCGTGAAACTGCTGGTGAAGCTGTGAAAACCTGAAACTGATTAATCAGTGTCACAGCGAACACGTGCCAAGAAACGATAGAAAGACTGTGTTAGAGACCTTTTTTGGGGGGGGGGGGGGGGCTGGAGTGGAGACTGGGATTCCTCTGACTTCCATCAGCGAGCTGGAATATTTACAGTTCAGACCATCGACAAATGGAAACAAGTGATTTTCAGAACAGAGCAGAGACAAAACAGTGGAGTGGAGTCTGAACGGAGCAGATTCACGTCTGTTCACCTTCTTTTGTTTTCGCCACTGTAGTTTTACATTAACGCTTTCTGACAGTGGCAGCGTTTGTTGGTCCTCTCATCTTAATAGAGCAGTTGGGATTATTGAATCCAGGTTACGTCTGAATCTGTGTGTGTGTGTGTGTGTGTGTGTGTGTGTACAGTTTGTCCTCCCTCCTCCACATTTGCGTCAGTTTAAAGGATCAATCTTCCCACCGGCTGGTTGGAAGAAACATGAACCTGCCAGAGCAGTGTTTGTAGCTGTCAAACATCCACGCTCTGTAGTCCTGAGGTTTTTTAGAAAAGAAAAGACACGGGGGGAGGACGGGAGGGGGGGGGGGGATCGGCCAATCAAAATGCCCCTTTCTCAAATGGCCTTTATTAGTCCGCAGGAGAAATTGAAAGCACATGGCTGCCTATAAATGTGAATTCAAACCGACCACAGAGACACTTAGATTGATAGAAGAAGGGGGAGGGCTGCATATAATTTTGGCCCATTAAAACCTCAGGACAAATTAGGGTTGTTAATCTGTTATTTTGCCCTCGGTCTCGGCGCTCACGTCTGAAAAAGCCACACATGCCATGAAAGGTCTGTCAGAGTTGGATTAGCATGTAGCAGAGTGGCAGTAATGGAGCATGTTCAGCATCGCCGTCCCTGCAGCTGCAGTCAGCCACCCCGGCACTGGCTTTAAAAATCACACACTTCTTTTAATTCTCTTTATCTCCTCCCTGCTCGTGTGTGGTGTGTGTTTTTGTTGTGGCATTTTGAAAATAGGTCAGAAGAATGTGTGTGTGTGTGTGGTGTGTGCAGCCCTGCAGCTGCTGCCTCTGATTCACTGCTTCAGTGCAGCCGCTCTCTGCAGCTCTGTGCAGAGCAGGGAAGACAAAGACAGCACACGAACGTCCCGCGCATAACGAGCGATGGACGGCGTTAACAGGCACGGCGCTCTGTCGTTCAGGAAACGTGTCATTGTATCGGCTCGTGTCGTCGGAGTGATGTGGATATTCTGACCGGATGTTTGTGGGAGTGGTGCTCATCTGGGCCACGGGGCCACGGGGCCATGGGGCCATGGGCCACCGAGCCATCCAGTCCGGCCCGCGGCCCGGGGTTCTTCTTTTTGCTTTGTTCTGGTCATCAACAGACAGGGAGAAGGTTAGCTTAGCTGGTTAGCTTAGCTGGATTAGCTGCTTCAGTCATAGTCGGAGAGTTCATCACCTGGAAGCTACTAAACCAACAACACAAACAGAAAAGCCGTCTTTTTTATTTACAGATAAGGATAAGAATACTGTACGTGCTGTTATGTACTGTGACCGACACATGAGCCGCAGCATCTCGTCCTCCAGGGCAGTCCTCCTGCCTCGACCTCTCACACAAAACACAACTCCGCCCACAGGCGCCTGAATAAATGTCAAACAACACAAGCATCCAGTTCATTTTGTCTGTCAGAGCATCAGAAGAAGAAGCAGAGCTGTTATCACGGAGGGAACAGGACAGGAAGTAGAAGCTGAGCAGCTCCTGCACCAGCACATCCACAGCAGCTCAGTGAGACTGAGGCACAACACACATTTACTCGATGTCCGTCCCTCGAGTCGTCTCAAGTCTCCCACTAAGAATAGATATTGATGCCAGCCTGTGTGTGTGTGTGTGTGTGTGTGTGTTTGCCCTTACTGACCTACACTGACCTGAATCAGAGTTTTTACAGACGCAGGTTCAGTTTCTTCGTCCGAGGAGAAAACAAGGTGAAGTTTGAAAGAAGTTGAGATGCATCTTCACTCCTGTTGATACAAGTGTGTGTTGAGAGTGAGCTGTACAACAACAGGACGAGGATGTGCAGTGTGATGCGTGTTTCTTCTGCAGTGTGTCCGTGGAGGAGCTGATGATGTGCGTTAATGGAGGCGCTGACAGCACCAGAGTCAGTTTACACCACAGCAGCACTCAGACACGCTGCAGATCAATACACGGCAGCTCAGCTTTCAGAGCAGCCAGCCAGCACATCCACACACACACAGTGTCCTTTTGTCATACATCACATGACCATCTGCACGACACATTGTTGTCGTCTCCAACCTGCAGGACAGCGCGTGGAATCAGTTCTGATTATTGATGTTCATATCTTTGTGAATATTGAATATAGATTTACAAACAGAGGACGATCTCATTTCCTATGCTGTGTAGGAGGAGCTGCGACCTGCGGCTGCTGTTGTTGTGTTGTTGTCGCGTTGCCCCTAAGACCTCGGTGAGGTGCTGCTCCATATTTGACCCAGTGACTGATGTTGTTTGTATGTGTGAGGCGTGATTTGATTACATGGGAGCGTGTTCAGAGATTTGGACGAGTAAATGAAGAGAGGAGGTCCCTGCAGTGCTGTAGCTGATATTCTGATATGCCAAACATGGTACTTGATGAACTCTGGACTGAAGACGCTCTGATCGCATGTTTGATCCTCACATTCCTGCAGCAACTCAACAACGCGTCTCTGGATTCTTGTGGTTCTGGATAAAACCTAGAGACAATCTGTGCAGGACTGTCTCCAGTGGCCTGCGTCTGACGCTGCCATCACTGTGCTGTGCGCTAGCGCCACCACCTGGAGACAGAAACCAGACACGGAGCGAGCGAGCGGTTCGCTGGTAGTCCGAGCTCAACTTTAAGTTAATTGATCCCAGGCGTGAGCAATAAATCGGCGCTCCTCTCCAGCGGGTCAGAGAAGACATATTGACTTGATCACGGCGTCAGTCATGGATGATAATTGTTCAGTTAACGTGTACAGTGATCTGCTCCCAGCTCTGGAAACACCTGACAGTCAGTGTGTCAGTGTGTCGGAGGAGGGAGGACCAACAGGAGGCTTCACACCTCTGATGAAGCACTGTGTGTGTGTGTGTGTGTGTGTACGTGCATGTTTGTTCTATGAGGTTTACACAAGCATCCATTGTGTGTTTTCTGTTCTTCAGACTGTATTTATGTACCTCAAGCTCTCCCCCCTCCCCTGCTCAAACCCACAGATCATATGGAAACAGTTACAAACAAAAAGGCCAAAGAAGAAGAAGAAGAAGAGAGAAAAAAAGTATTTTATGAATCAGTCTTGTAGTTAGTGGCAGCCCGGATCCTGCAATTACCCTGACAGTGCAGTGAGCCTTTATGCCGGGGTCAGGGAGGCACACAAACCACAGTCCTGTACCCTCTGCACATCTGAGCCAGAGCAGGAACCAACCACCGCTGTGCGAGACAGTGAACGTCACAGCAACGTTCACGTGACCCCGAAAAAACATGTCAGCGATTAGAGAGCAAAGAAAAACAATCACGTCCATCAGGTTTCAGGCTCCGTCAGTTACAATAACACTTTATCAGCACTCAGATCTGAAGGGCAGCAAATACATACATATAAATACACCACAGAGTTTTTATATATATATATATATGTATATGTGTGTATCTAGGCCTATACAGTATATGAACTGCTTATATACAGTGTGTGTGTGTGTGTGTGTGTGTGGTGTGTAACATACATACATAGTCACAGTGTCACGTTTCACACACCAGTCTTCATCAGTTACTTCCAGTTGCTTCTGTGTTAATACACCAACAACAAAATGTGGCACTTCCTGTACATGTTACAAATTAAAAGCCTGCCAGGAATGGGCGGGACTCTTCTTCTCTTGTGTTTTGGTGGTGAAACGCTGTTAATGTGAAAAATCTGTTAAGAAAGTGTTGAGCCTCATTAATGTGAACATAAAGCGGGATTAAATCAGGGAGTGACAACAGCAGCCTGTATATGTGTGTGTGTGTGTATGTATGTACACACACACACATATACACAGTCTGTTGAATTAAACAGGGAAAGATGGAGGTTGAGTTTGTATCAGCAGCAAATTAACAGAGGAGCAACTTCTTTATATTTGATTAAATATAAATGAAACACTGCAGAAAACAGGCTCAGCTGATTGGTCGCTGTACACACTGTGACTTCCTACAGTAAAACGTTAAAAGTCAAAAAAAATGAAACGGTAGAACAACGTGAGCCGATGGGAAAAGCGTAGGACAGAGCGACACGCTCGTTCGTTCACTTCCTGCTTTATGACACAGTTTGGTCACCGTAGTAACAATGGTAATAACAAGAGAGGGAGCATCGTTTTGTGTGAGTCAATAAATTGGAGACAGACAGAGTTTGTCTGCTGGAGAATGTGCTGTGCTTGTTCTGTGTCTCACACAGAGACGAACCCAGCACGGCGCTCTCACACAGTTTCCACATTTCACCCTTTAAAACACTAAAGTCTCTGTGTGCAGCAGGAGGAAAGTCTGAACCAGCCATGTCAGGCTCATTCCACAAAGGTTTTTCTTCCAACCAATCAAGAGCTCAGAGTTTGACCAGCCGACAGTCTGAAGACTGACATCAGTTGATTAACTGAGTCCAGGCTGGTGAGCCGCTGCTCGGTGGGCCACTCGGCCCTCTGTGGAACCGTCTGGAGACGCCTGGTCGACACCGACCCTGTGTGAAACGTCCTGTCACTAGATCTGGTGGTGATCATTCGTTTACAGTTGTTTGTCACCTGTACCTTCACCTTTATCTGCAACACATGGTCTGAGGCTGAGTTACATAACATTGAGCACTGCTAGCATGCTAGTGCTAACTTAAAAGTAAGGGGCTGGTTGAACAAATCCCCTTAAGTTAAGATTACAGTCTTAGATAAAGTTTCCTTAAATCATAAACCCTTACAGAGGACACCTGTAAGAGTGTTTTCACCCCTGACAGTCTGAACCCAGGGTCCAGGTGTCTCTGTCCATCGTCTCCATCTGATCCGGTTGGTTCTGGTTGATGACATGTTGGCGTCCTGTCCTCATCACCTCCGTATGCTGCGTCTCTGACTGGACACTGATTGGTCTGTAAACATGTGTGTGTGTGTGATGCAGTCACGTCACCAAAGCTCTCCTCACGTTAGCTCGTTAGCAAAGTAGCGATGTATGAAGATGAATGAAGGATGATGACTCTCCTGTGATGTCACTGCTACCAGCAGCATCAGCACCATCAGGTCCAACATGGAGCCTGGTTCAGGTCCAGACGAACGTCCTCGTCACGTGGAGGCTTTGTCGTCTCCGGCAGGAAAGGAGGAGACGCCTGAAGCTCTGCTGTGAGCCCTGGCTCCACGTCAGAGAGAGCGTGGACGCTAACGTGTGGAGGAGGCCGACCACCGCTACTTCCTGTTAAAGCTACCAAAGTCTGGACCGTGGTTCAGTTTGGTCTGGACTGAGACCGCCTCTTTTGGTCGGAGCAGATTTCAGGTCTTTGGTCCGGACCATGGTCCAGGGAGCTTCCACACCTGCAGCTTTGGTCCAGGGAGCTTCCACACCTGCAGCTTTGGTCCAGGGAGCTTCCACACCTGCAGCTTTGGTCCAGGGAGCTTCCACACCTGTAGCTTTGGTCCAGGGAACTTCCACACCTGTAGCTGTGGTCCGGACCAGTCGAGGTCAGTGTGAAAGCCTCCTGAGTCTTTCCACTTAAGTATTTCATGTTCTCTCCTTATCGTAGTCTTCCCCTTTAGGAATCACTTAAAACCACTTTGCAGAAAAGTCTTTCGAGATAAAAGTAAGGAAAAAAACCTTAATGGCTGAGTTTATGGTGATAAAACACACGGAGCTGATTTTACATCTGCTCCCTCAGCTAAGGAGAAATTAAACCCTAACTGTCACACTGGGTAGAAAACTTGAGGGGCTTTGTGCACTGGAGCTCTGTTTGCCATGTGGACGAGAGGCCAAAGACATAAACCGTCCAATTTGCTAAATGTGAGTATTAGTGCGGACAAGGCTCAAATAAACCTCAGAAAGCTTTTTGGACAAACGCTCAAAGAACAGAAATGTCTCCGTGGGCCAAGAAACACGGAGGATATAAAAATCGAATGTGGATGCACCACCTCTACCCGGCCCGACGGGACAGATGTGACAGATGTGACAGACGCGACGGTGATCTGGCGAGCGGCCCGGCGCTGGCGAGGGCGCCGCTCCTCGATCAGAAACACCTATTCATTAAAGCAGGAAATTGAATATAGATCTTTACAAGGTTCCTTTTGTATCTTTTGTGAGCGTGTTGGTGGGTGTGTTTCCCATCAGCCGCCTGGTTGTTGCAGCTTATTACTGATGGGCTGACTGATGGTCTCCATTTGTTATTGTTTTATAGAGTCTCTCTCAGGGCTGGTAATGGCCAGATCTGTGTGTAATCAAAGCCATCTCTTCATCTGCTCTCCTCCCTCTCCCTCTCTTTCTGATACATTCTGCAGATTCTCACTTTGTCTCTCCCTCTTCCTCTTCTTCTTCTTCCTCCTCTTCATCTCTCTCTTTCTCTCTGCTGGGATAACTTATAAAAGGTTGTGAAAGAGCGACATGTGCAGAGCAGACCTCCTCCCCCTCCTTCGTTTTTTTTTCTCCTCTCCTCACATACCAGAGAAAACTCACCCACTTGCCAGAGAGAAAAAGGGGAGGAAAAATTTATGTTTGAAAAAGAAAAAGAAAATCCCAGCAGCTTGGAACTGGTGCGTATACGAACCAACGAACCCATGTGTCATCATTTATTTCCAGCGCAGTGGTTCCTGGAATCAGCGCATTAGAGCCGGGTGTTGAAACTGAGCGCTTCATCTGCGGCGCCGTGGGGACAGGTGCTGTTTGGTACCAGGTGATTGAGCAGCCTTAAATGGAATAAGAGGGGGTTGATTGGGGAGGGGGGGGGGGGGGGGGGGGCTGATTTTCATCAACCTCCTGTCTCTTTCAGGCTCGTGCGGCCTCCCTCTCTCTCTCTTTCTCTCTTCACTCTTATTCTGTCCATCACTGAACTGGTCATTCAACATGTTTTCAAACCTGATTAGATCTGAACAGTCGGAGGAAAAGTGTAAATGATCCAATCCGAGCATGTGTTCTGACACACACACTCACACACACTCACACACACACACACACACACACACACACACCACATACACAATTCGATAATTGAAGTATTTGATATTTAATTTTGGACCTTTGAACTTTCTGAGGCTCGTTTCAGGAGGCGTTGAAGCATCTCAGAGTTAGCCATTAGCCATTAGCTATATATAGCTAACTGCTAACTGTTAGCTGCTAGCCCACTGAAGCCCACTGTAGATTAACAGTGTGTATGTTTGTTTGTAGCTTATTCTCCTCACACAGTGTCCTATTCCATTCTCCTAACAGGCTAATAGCTAGCTCCTAGGCTAACCATTAGCTGCTAGTGGACATCCTAAACGTTGATTTCAGGAATCAATGTGGTGATTGCGGATCACACAGGACCACGCTGCTCCTACGGATCACGCAGGACAGGCTGCTCCTGCGGATCACGCAGGAGCAGCCTGGTCCTGCAGATCACACAGGATCCGCAGGACCAGGCTGCTCCTGCGGATCACACAGGATCTGCAGGACCAGGCTGCTCCTGCGGATCACGCAGGATCTGCAGCCGTGTCATGCCATGAAGCAGCTTCCTGATGTTTTCCAGCCGCCTCGGAGTAATGGGGTTAAAACAGGAATAACAATTAGTTTTTTGTTCTTTTTTTGTGTGCGTAATAAAAATCCCCCGTGAGTCCATGAATGGGCCGAATAATCCCTGTGTTTAAACAGATCAGGAGTTTGTTCTGGTTCCCTGTTTAACAGCTCCGTCCTGAGTACCCTCTCCGCCCAGTCAAAATATTTTCTCTCGCCAGTGAAACATTAGAATTGAACCATCAAACCCTGAGCTGAAGAGCCTGCTGTTCTCGCCCCCGCTGGGTGAGGCTGAGTGGAGCTGCTCTCCAGAAACCTTGTATCTCCAACACAACCTCTGCCCCAACACATGTTAACCTCCTGAACGCTGATCTGTGGACGTCTACAACAACACAGAGTCCATTCATCATCACAAAAACACTGTTAAAACATCCAGACTCTGCTATTGAAGGTCTGAACTGTCCTGATCCTGTGTGTGTGTGTGTGTGTGTGTGTTTGCGCGAGGGGGGGTGCTTTCGTTATGGTGATTGCAACCATTGTTGTGGTGGTGGTGGATAATTCCTGGAGCAGTGTGGGCCTTGTTTACACATGTCTGGCACAATTCAAGCAGCTGCTCATGTGTTCAGATGTTCATGTGAGGCTGTAATAAAAGTAAACACATGTGGGCGATGATGCTGTTCAATGCAGCCGAAGCTTTATTGTTACTGTTTCCAATGACATGGCCACTGATTCTGTCCGATCCATAACTCTCTGTCCTGCGTCGAGGCCCAGAGGATTCATCACGTTGTCATCACAGGCGCGTCCAGGTCTCTGTTTTTTTTTGTTGTTGTTGTTAATGCACAGAATTCATGTTTCACACGTCTAAAATGTGGACCAGGCGCCGGGATGTGAGTTAAATCGATTCTGACACTTTGCCTTCTTTATTCTGTTTTTTTTTTTTTCTTTTCTTAAGTGAAGCGGAGTCGCAGTCAGAACAACCTGCAGATGTGGCTCGTCGTCAGGACGCCTCAGGGTGAACCTCAGTCATGGCTGGACTTTTTTTTTTTTAGATGCAAATGATTTTCCAAGAAGGGAAATATTTTAGGTTAATATGCAGCAGCAGTAATTAATTGGTTCTCAGGGAGTATCAGACCAGAGAAAAAGTGGCTTTCCAAACTGGAGGCACTGGAAAATACGAGTGTTCACTGTTGAAACAAGAAGTTTTCCTTCTTAAAACTTCAGATCCTTCATCCTGACATGTTTGGTGTCTTTGGAAACATAAGTTATATTAGAGTAAATATTAGCAAGGTTCAGCAGGTTTGGACGATCCGTGTTCGTCTTATTGCAGAGTTCAAGTGTCTGAATCGTGCGTGAAAGTGGTGAGAACGCAGCTTTCTGCAGGGCACCAACGATTGGCAGGTAACTAACAAACCCAGAAAGCTGAACGTAGCCTGGCTCGGATCAGACCGGCCCGGCCCGCGCCAGCCAGTGTTGAGTAATGCTGTTAGTAAATACCAGGCCAATTACCACTAACGAGGGCCTAATTGGAACCAGATGAACATTTATTGAATTTGTCAGGGAAAGGTAGAGTGGAGATAGCTAATGAAGTGCAGCCGCAGTGCCGGGCCAGGCCTGGGCCAGGCCCGGGCTGGGCTGCCAGGACCTGCGGGAGTGGAGGTGAGGGGAGGAAGGGAAGGAGGGGAGGACTCACCTGGCAGCGCTAGATGTTTTCCCATGTTTGTGGTTTTAGACTAATTTAAAAGTGCACAGACGTTATTTATATATAAAGTAACTGTGAGGACGGAGGACGAGACACTGAAGACAGACAACAGCTTTGACTCTGTTAACATTTCCTGATCTGACCTGTGACCTGTGGCCTGTGACCTGTGGCCTGTTTGCTTCATCACGACCAACAGAATGAGTGAGCTGAACCTGTTCTGACTCCTTAGAAATGATTACACAGTGATTATTATTGATTATTATTGAATATAGTTTATAGTCTCTGAGACGTAAACAGACAAAACAGTTAACCATTAAAACTCCATGTGTTTCTATACGGTCAGTTTTTACATCAGTCATACTGAATCATGTTTAATGGCTCTGGCTCGTTAACAGACGCACAGAGGTTTGACCTGTAACGTTTGGCTGCTCTCTGAGCAGCTGAGACTGACTCCGTCTCCAGCATTAATCAGCTTCGTTCAAATGGTTTTCCAAAATAAAGTTTCAGGTTGAATTTTATAAAAAAAAACAAAGAGTCAAGTTGAGTTGATGTCCTGAGGTCCCCCGTCTGCGCTCCTGTCTGTCCTCCTGTCTGTGCTCCTGTCTGTCCTCCTGTCTGTCCCTCTGTCTGTCCTTTACTCTTCAGTTACATTCAGTGTAATAACATGAGCGTCGTCTGCTTCAGCTGCACTGATCAGTGCTTTGATTTACATATGTACTGATAAAGAGTCACATGGCTCACACAGACGTACATATATTTTTATATATATGTACGTCTGTTTAAATATATGTATAATATATGTGCATACATATATTTTTACCATAATAACTTCGTAAGAATAATATGATAAAGTGTCTCTGTGTCGTTTCACACACACAGTGATTTTGGTGTTAGTGACACTGAGGCGTCTGCAGCTGAACTGGTTCAACTCCATCGTCACCGCTCTGAGTACAGAGCTCATCACTGCTCACCAGAACGAGATGGAACAGTAACCAGGACACGCTGAGGGCAAATACCGATCCATCAACTCACCCCCTCCACCCTCCTCACCCCCACCCTACATGTGAACACAGCCCAGAGGAGAGTGACCTGGTTTTACTTGAGGTTGATGTGACCTCTGACCTGGTTCATTCCTGCATCGTCTGTTGTTGTTGTTTATTTTTTGTTGCTCCTCTTCCTCACATCCCCCTCATCACATCATCCTATCCTACTCTCCCTCCACCCCCCCCACCACCCCAACCCCCACTCCTCTGTCTCATTATACAGTCCCTCCTCTTCCTCCCAGCTGATGGTTGAGTGCAGCGGCGGCCTCGGGCTCCGCGCTCTGTCCCTTTGATTTCCATCCACAGACAACATCAATGAGGGCACACATCCAGTCTACACACACACACACACACACAAACATATATGTGCAACCATACATGCACATGCTATACTGTACCATGTATACACACACACAGTCGGCCTGTGGCGTGTTTGTTCTGCATGAGGTCGTCCATACACTCACACGTACGTTCAGATGCTGCTCAGTCATGTGGACGTTCACCGGTCGCAGCGTTCACGTTCTCTCAAACATCTTGTTCTACACAGCTTTGTGTGTGTCTGTGTGTGCGTGTGTGTTCGTGTGTGTCTGTGTGTGTGTGTGTGTGTGTGCGTGTGTGTGCGCGCGTGCAGAGCTTCTATTGGATCGCAGCCTTAAACCTTGAGGAATAAAGAAAAACATTCCAGTGGCTAATTAGCAGCCATATGTTTTTGACATCACAGGCAGACAGCGAACACACAAGTGCGCGCACACACACACACACACACACACACACACGCTCACATGTGGCCTGTACCTGTAACGGAGCCTGAAACTGAACTCATCAACATGACAGCGGTGAAACATCCTCCAGTTAATCACTGTCCGTCCTGATACAAACAGAATTCACCAGAACTTAATGATCAGCGAGGCATCAGTGATCAAAGGTCAAAGGTCGAGGACATGGTGACCTCACAAAAAGCAGCAGTTTTGTCCTCGTGAATCTCACATCTCCTTAACTTCAGTTTCAAAGAACATTCACATGGACTCACGGGGGACAAACAGATCAGTCTCAGGTGGTCAAAGGTCAAAGGTCAAAATCATGGTGACCGACAGTTAATGTTCTGGTGACTCTTGATGAACTAGGTTGGAGTTAGTTTGAGAGGTGGAGGGATACGACCACACGGAGGGGGGAGACTAGTTCCAGGTGACAGGTGTGAATCCTGCAGGTGAGCCGTCCTCCTCCTCACTGCAGCGTGGTGTCTGGGGAGTCGTACATCAGAGGGGCTGATGAAAGTAAAGACTGAACGGGAGCTCAGACTTGTTGCGGCGCAGCGCGGTGCGTTCCAGGATAAAACTGATTGTTGTTATTGCGCCGACGTGCTGACAGCAGATCTGTCGGAGCGAAGCAGCGCATCGTTTTAATTCCCCTGTGACTGTCCGTCAGTGTGTCCTGACTGAGCGGCCTGCCGACTGCACAGCATACACACACACACACACACACACACACACTGGACTCTCCTCTGTAATGTCGCCATCTGCTGGACAGACAGTGCATCACAGTGCCATATGTAGATTATGGAAACATGGCAGATGTATCATTGACCTGTGCCTCCCTGTCATTATACTGGTGGCTGTGTGTGTGTGTGTGTGTGTGTAGGTGTGTTTTTACTGTAAAGGGCTGCATAAGTTAAGACACACACACACATGCATGCACATCCTGAGCATTTTACAGCTGGGCTTCATTCACAAAACGTGGCTCTGCCGGCAGCATTTCCTCTGCTTTCTATTTGGGGAAGAAATTTAAAAAAAAAAGACTAAAAGACAAAAAAAAAAGAGCAGTAACTTTGTTCTGAAGGTCTGTGTTTGTTTTCTCAGATCTGTCTGCTCTCTCTCCCCGTACAGCAAAATGAATCCAAGCGGAGAGCCAGAAATTCAGGGATGGATTGGGTTACACTACTTCCCAGAGACAAAAGTGGCCTATATGGGAGGGTCGGCCATGACAGTTGGCAGTTGGTTCGGTTTGGGAGCGAATTTGATACCATAATTTAGATCTGCCATAAACACAGAGAAATGAGACGCAGGCCTGCGCTCCCTCTGAAATACAACCATGGGAAAAGCGGGCGCTTTGGCTGCAAACGCTGCGCGCCGACCGTAACATGAAGTCCACGCTCTTATGATTAGATGTAACATGTTTATCATTGCTTACACAAACTGATGGAAAGTATTCGGCCTTGCCCATGTTGTGAGCACGTGTACGCAGCAGAGTCCTGGGAGCAGGTATGAGTTTCTGCTCAGAGAGATGCTTTGATAATGAGTCGCTGCGTGTTTAGACGAGCAGATTGAGCCGGTTTCCTCGTGAATGCGAATGAACTGTAGTGACCGATGTTTGGGTGGGGTGTGTGTGTGTGTGTGTGTGTGGGGGGGTGGGGTGGGGGGGGTCTGTGTGTTATACATGTAAAGTTTCATTACGGAGTGTGTGTGCGTGTGTTGACATCTCCTGATTAGCTCTGGCACCGCTGCAGAGCTCGTGGAGGAGGATTAGCTGAGCAGGAAGGTCTCCTGTCAGACCTGTACAAATCAAGGCTTTCCGGTCGCCGCGCCAACAGTCGGCAAACAAACACACACTCAGGGATGTTTGATATCGTGAACGCAAATTCTCAGCCAGTGCAGAAAACAAAAAACCCAGAAAGTATGTTGCTGTCACGCAGCTAACGCCAAACTCTGAGGTCAGAGGTCGCCCTGAGCCAATCGATCTGTCGCTAACAGGGCGGCTAGCTCCTGGCTACAGGCCTCTGAGGCTCCGCCCACACCGGGCAGGAAGCCACTTGTTTTCTCTGGTTGATTCGTTGTTAAAAATAAAAAAAATCTGAATTGATCCAGACGACAGTGACACTGTGACTCGTTATGTTGTTTCCACCGCTGGTAGTTAAGGGCGATGAGCCAATCAGGAGCCACCATGGCGTTTGCAAACGTCCACTGGTGCATTCAGTTTACCTCAGGAGCTGTGATCCAGAGCTGGGAATGATGTCGCGTCAGAGTCGAGTTGGTAACAAGCTGAAAAAACCAGCCCTTTTGTTAGCTGTTGCTGTTGTTAGCATTGTTAGCTAGTGGCAGCAGATAACACACAGTTGTGCAGTACTTACAGTCTAAAGACACAAAAACAAACACTAAGTGTAATGTTCAGCTTTTACTGCTGTTGCACAGGGCGGCCATCTTGGATTGTGAGCGTGTCGTCACCGAGCAAACTGAGTTCCTGAGTTACCGACGTCCACGTTCTCACTGAATGCAGCAGAAGTCTTCACCTTAAAGTGAGGATCACATGAGCTTTGTCTGAACTGCAGTGACCTTTTCATGCCCCCCCCCCCCCCCCCCCCCCCATCTCTACTGCCCTTTCACAATAAAGGCACAGGAGCCTGACTCAGGATCAGGACAGTATGGACAGGCTGAGGAACATCTCCTTCCTGAAGGATAATAGACCTTCATCATCACCATCGTCATCATCACTGTCGTCATCACCATCCAGCAGGAAACATCCAGTGACGGAGCTAAAAATATTTTTCTGCTGAAGTTGGATCTCATCAAACATTCAGCACTTTAAACTTGTTCACTCTGACTCCAGGGCAGCGAACTCAGCACCTGTGACGGTGACGAAGCGTTTTTGAATGCGCTGCAGCTCTGATTCTCACACGCGATGGCAGCCGAGGCTCATGGGAAAAAAAGCGTCCCGAGCCTCGTTTCATCTTAGACGCTTGGTTTTTGTTTTTGTTTTCACCATAAGTCGTCCAGAGGAGGATTACACAACGTGATGTCATCGTCCCTTTGTTGTCGTGTTCCCATCGAGATCCACGCTCCCACACACACATTCACTCCCACACACACATTCACTCCCACACACTCCAGATACAGTTGGTTTGATGCTCATGCACAAGCCTCTGTATTCTTCTTCTTTTGACCCCTGCAGCTCTCCGTAGACCTGTGAGTGTCCGACCCTTTGTCAGATCGGCCCCAGGAGATCATTCAATAATCAACTCAGCTGTTGGTTTTAGCAGCAGAGAAGTGAAGACATTTCCATCTTCAGGTGTTTATTTGGTTTGATAAGCTTCAGTTTATAATCGTATCAAATCGTATCAAACAGAAAACAGCAGTGTTTGTTTTCCTTCCGTCAGTCACTTCATGCTTCTGTCGTTAAACTTGTCGACTAATTAACTAACTGCACAGAAACTTCCACAACATTTGTGCACTTTGGCCCCAGGCTGCCGTGCTTTCCCAACGCCCCCCCCACACCCCCACACACACTCCGCTTTTATCTTTGTGTGGATGGATGAGGTCATTTCCTGTCTGGCTGCCTCGCGGCGCTCACACCTCTGAATGAAGGAGGATGAGGAGCGGGCGTCAGATCTGCGTCCAGGAAAAACTGTTTGTTGGCTTCGCCTTCATGTTTTTCAGCCTCTCGCCTTCGTCCTGGCAAAACACACACACACACACACAAATACATGCATGCACACACAGGGCTGAGGTGTGCATCTGCAAGCTGTGTGTGTGTGTGTGTGTGTCATGTTGACAAAATTCAAGATTTCCTCTGTGGCATCATCATCCTCATCATCCTCCTCTTCCTCAGCAGGAGCAGGAGCAGCATCTGTGTTTTAGCCCCTGAGTCCAGGCCCTGCTTCCCTCCCCCCTCTCTCCCCCCTCCCTCTCTGGGAGTATCGTGCTGCATCATCAGCCCCGGGTTCATCAGTCACAGCCTGCGCTCTCTTCCTGGGGGGGGTGGTGGGGGTCAGGTATCTCAGACAGCCTGGCTCGGCGTGGCGGTGGAGGCGGAGCTGGAACATCTGCTCCTGTTGTCTGTCCCATAGTCAGTTCCAGCCTCTTAAAGTCACTGGTGCATTAAAACCTGGACCGGTCCAGCTGTGGTTCTGCCCGGCAGAGCAGGATCTGTGTGAAGGTGCAGCGATCGAGTTGAGATGAAACACAAGCTCCTGGACCGACCCGGCTGTTGATTTGCCCCCAAAGGCCTTTCAGTCAAGGAGCAGGGGACAAACGACCCAGCAGCAGCGGCAGCAGCAGCTCGCCATCACATCCACTATTTATGACTCTGTGCTGCCTACAAAATACATGACATCAGCGGTGGTTTGAACTGAAATAGGCCGTTGATCCCACACACACACACACGCACACACACACACACACACACACACACAGTGGCAGCAGCACCAACCTTTCGTCCTGTGACTGTTCGGTCCAGAATAGAAAACAGTGGTTTTGTCTCCAGGGGCCAAACCGAGGCCCCGTCATATTCACCACTCAGCCGTTGGTCCATGATGATCAGTTGTGGAGGATCGGTCTGTGTGACCCAGAACCAGAACCAGAACCAGAACCAGAACCAGACTGACACTAACACACTGTCAACAACTCCATGACTAAAGTTTTTAAATTCAACATCCTAAGGAAGTGGAAAAATCACCTGGAATCTGGGATCAATAAACTCCAGTCGATACCTGATGGCGACCTGATGGCGTCTGTGCAGCAGTCTGTTGTCACCCATAGTTACTTTTTGTTGCCAGGTGACACCTAGTGGTTGTTGTGAAAAGTGCCGTGAACGAGATATAAATGGGCAAAGTCTGCTGATATCGTGACTGTGTAACCATGACGACAGACATCTGGAGATCCTTGCCATGGCCGGCCTGTCAGGTGGCTCAGGGGAGCAGTGGGTCATCCGCTCATCAGAGGGTCGGTGGTGCGATCCCCAGAAGGTGCGAGTTGTGAGTGGGTGAGTGTGTGAGGTGTAGAGCACGTTGAGTGGTGGTTCGAAAAATGCAGTCCGTCCCTGTAACCATGGCGACGATGAAGTGGATGTTGGATGTTCAGGATGTGATGGAGTGTGGAGGGAGGAGGACGTGTTGCTGTGTTTGTCTGTTTCAGAGCAACACTTTATGTACACACACAGATTAGCAGTGATGCGTTCAATGACTCGTACTGAAGCTCTGGTTCTGATTTTAAACTGAAGTCGAAACACAAACAAACGATTTAGAAAAAAAAAAAGAAACACAAGGGGACAAAAAGACACCACGTCAGTGACAGGGTCGTCTCATTCCTTCCAGAGCACAAGCGTTCTGGTTCCTTCAGGTCACGTGGCAACAGAACCAAAAAACTCTGGCCGGTACCAAACCACAGCGTTCGAGTTCACGAGTCCTGAAACCTTCCACAAGACCTGAGGAGCTGAGACGGAGCTTTACTCCTTATTTATGTCGGCCTCTTCCTCCCAAACAGCCTCTAATGTGATTTCATTCAGAACCCCGTGTCAGCCCGCGATGATTTGCCGGCAGGCTTTGGTTTCATATAAATGAGGAGCGCGTTTGATCCTGTGTTATAAAGTGGACTTGGCTGGGCCCCGCCGTGCAGCAGAGGTGAATAATCCTCTTCCAGCCCGGGAAGCTTCGCTCGGCACCGCGCGGCCTCGGAGCGTCTGGACCCAGTGTGTTCTGTTAAAGAGATTCAGATCCTGTTGTTGCTTCATGCCTCTTGTTCTTCTGGCATCATTAAAGCAAAACAATGGCGCTCACAGTAAATAGCCATGGAAACGCAGAGAGGGCTGCAGCTAAACACTGAGGCTGGCCAGGGTTTCTCAGCCATGTGACCCCCCCCCACCCCACCACCACCCCCCAAAACCGCTGCCACAGGCTGCGTGCAACACACTCATCATGACCTGCTGCTGACACGCAACACACTCACAGTCCTCGTCGCTGATCAAAGACGGTTGGAAAACCAGTGGATGCATTTGAACTTTAGGTGTCTGAGTCTGGATCCAACGCGTTAAACACACGGTTCTGTGTGTTCTGTTTGTTTTTGTCTTCTTTCTCCTCCTCCTCCTCCTCCACCACACTGGAGCTGGCTCCGGCTCTGGAAAACCTGTTGACAACAAACCCTCCATCCATCGGTGCCGTTTCATCCCGAAACACCCCCGACAGGAGGCTGGCACCAAGCTGCACTGACCCACCACCACCGCCGCTGCCGCTGCCGCTGCCGCCGCCGCCGCTGCTGCTGCTGCTGCTGCCACCTCCACATACACACACACACAGCTGCTGCTGCTGCCACCACATCTGGAAATGATTCTATCAAAAAAAGAGTGGAGGAAAGTGAGAGCGGGGAGATGAAGGGATGAGGCCTGGGTTCAGATGCCCTCCACCGGGGGAGGAGCTCCGGGCTCAACGCTGGTGCAGACGCAACAACGTTTGAAAACTTCCACCCGAACAGTTTATAAATGAAAGTGAAGAGAGTGACGAGTAAATAAAGTCAGCTGTAGGAAGCTGTGGTCGTGTTGAAGTTCAGGCGATGCTTCAGAATAAGACAGGTTTTAATTTGAAATTCTTCTTTTAATTAGTTTACTTCCTGTTGCTGATGCCCTGGTGGTGAAGATGCTCCTGGTGATGTCTCTTGTTGCCATGGGCAACCTGAAGTTATATGAGCTGCAGCTGAGACAGAGTCCCCTGAAATAACACATTGTTATTTCACAGTGTTAGAAGTTCGGACTGACACTGAACTCACCACACACTGAGCTCACTGACAGCAAGAGCAATGGCGTCAGCCTCCAGATAGGCCACGCCCCCCACCTTCTCGGTGGTACACCTTAACTGTACTTGCACTAATGTCTGCACCGTTGTGCGTATATGTGTAGCAGCCTGCATGAGTCCAAGACACGTTTACTACGGGACAAATACGTTCAACCAACTAACTAACAACTAACTAACTAACCAACTACCTCACAGTCGATCCAAGGAGGTTGTGGGTTTGATTCCCCGGGCCGGGGCTGTTTCTGTGTGGGATCTCTGTGGGTTCTCCAGCAGTGCGTGAGGTCGTCAGTGAGCGCTGTGATTGACAGGCCGTCAGACCTCACTCAGACTCACTGATTCAGCTGGATCTTTTTTGAATGAGCTTCATTTCTGTTCACATGAGATAAACCCGGGACGCTCCCTCACACACACATTTTTATTTGCTCTCGTTCGTCTTTATTTATGTCTCTTGTCTGGTTAGAGCGTCGCAGGCGAAGCTGCAGATCAGCGAGCGTGACTGTTAGACAGCAGAAATATTTATGGGAGTTTTGCATCAAAGAAATGAAGTGACGTGACGTTTCAGCTGGAGAATCTCACATCTGGTTGTTTCATCTGTAACTGGTCCCTGAGGACGGAGCGCCACGGCCTCTGCAGGAGGAGACACCGGGGACGGTGATGTTCGATCACGCCGCGGTTTCACCAGAGCTGCTGGTCAGCTGTGCTCTGAATCATGTGTGTTCTTCACCTGCACCTGAAACTAACATCCACATTTATTTACATCAGTGGCACTGTTCATGTGACAGAGGTCCTGGTCCTGGTCCTGATACTGGTCCTGGTCCTGGTCCTGGTCCTGGTCCTGGTCCTGATTCTAATCATGGTCCTGGTCCTGGTCCTGATTCTAATGGTCCTGGTCCTGGTGCTGGTCCTGGTCCTCTGGGCTTCTGCTCATGTGTGGTGGTGACTGTGTCTGCAGAGCCTCCTCCCCGCCTGTATCTTGATGTTTAGCGTGGTCGGGACGTTTCTGGGCGGAGCCATGTGTTTTCCTCAGCCAATGACAGAGAGTGCAGGTGAAGCTGGGCACCGTCAGGCCAGGAGGAATGGAGGACACACACTGAGCAGAGAAGAAAGGGACGTCACGCTGGACGTCGGGCCCGTGCCGGGCCGTGACCGCCCCGGGAGGAGGGGGGCCGTCACAGAGAGCACAGACGACTGTGGCGCAGGCCCAGGTGGAGTGACGGAGGTCTGGGCCGGTATGGGCCCGACGCTCCATCTCTTCACTCAGACTGCATTTCCTTCTCTTCTCTGCTCAGTGCGTGTCCTCCACCCCTCCAGCCTGACGGCGTCCAGTCCCCCAGGGGAGGGGCCCAGTTTGAATGTTGTGTTTACAGACCTATAGACTCTGACTTTAACACACACACACACACACACATTTGCAGTAACATGCAGTGTGATGATGTGTTAAATCTCTGTCTGGGGGCTGTGGGCTGCAGAGGTCGCCCCTCCCTCGTCATTAGTGAGCCACATTGACTCTGACCACACACACTCGCTCCATATATTTGAGGTTCAGTGCAAATGTTCATAATAAAATTAGGCTCAGACTAACAGGGCGAGAGAGGCCGCGTGCTACTGTTCTCACACCGTTAACAAAACTCAAGTTAAACACATCAAGAAACGTTTTTAACGAGCGTGTAAAAATAAGCCCATTTATTTTTTTTATTTCTCAGATGGAACTATGTTTATTTCCATTTTTTTTTATTTTCCAGTGAATAATAATTTCAGCTCAAACCACAGGACTCATAACGATGTACAAAGCAGTCGGGCCGGCGTTCAGGGAAAACGGCCTCACGATTTCAGATTTATTTATGAGGAAAGTTTATCAAGCAGAAAATTTAAAGACTGGCTGTCTGCTGCGGAGCGCGGTGATGTAATCAGCTGCAGGATGACATCACTGAGGACAAGACTCCAGGCTGAAAGATTAATACGGTGTGTTTACAGTGTGTGAGCAAAATGCAGCTTTCATTAAAGATCCTGTCTTTTATTTTGAAGGGCTGATCCAGGAGAAACCATCTAGTTTTCCATCTGGATCTCTAGACAGGTCATTGTCAGCCAATCAGAAGAGAGGAGGCTCTGAGCCTCTCCTCTGATTGGCTGACTGTTTTCTGACTGATCCAATAAAAACAGAGCAGATTTCAGAATAAAACACTCAGAGAAACCAAATCCAGTTGTTGGATGGTGGGTCCAGGTGGTGGGCGGGGCTTTGGGTGACTGCTGTGTTGTGACATCACAAAGTGACAGGAAGTCCTGACGGCTGGTTTTAAGGCTCAGTGTCTGAATACAGGCTGTGTGCATTTCTCTGTGGACTGAGGCTTTGATACGTCCTCCTCCTCCTCCTCTTCCTCCTCTTCCTCCTCTCCCTCCTCCTCTCCCTCCTCCCTCCCCCTCCTCCTCCCCCTCCTCCCCCCCCCCTCCTCCTCCTGTCCATGATTTTAATTAGCTCCTGGGGATATTTTTAGTGGCTCTCTTGATGATTTAATTAGGTTTACAAATTATACTTTTTTCAAACCACCATGTCTCTACCGTGGACCGTGGCAGCACAATAAACACAATCAGACGTTCCCCCCACAGGACTGCATTAGGGGGTTTGGCACTGCCAGAGAGCGGGGGCTGGAAAATGTCGAGTGAGCTGGCATCAAGGAGCTCCTGTTACCGGTAAAAGTCGGGGGAAAACTCCCAGCACTCTGCCAGGCCTGAGCACACACACACACACACACACACACACACACACACACACTCACACACACACACGCTTACATGCAAACTTCCAATTACGCTCCTATTCCCGTAGAGTTGGTTTTTAAACCTTCCTTGACACGAAGATGAAGCAGAGGCCTTGTAAACTGTTATGGCTGCCTCCCGCCGCGCTGCCATGGCAACAAAACATCAGTCACTGGTGCGCGCACGGGCAGAGCTGTGGTAGAAGGGACAGTGGAAAGTATCTGGTGTGGATGGGTCCTCCCTCGTACTCAGGATACTGCAGGAGCTGATGTTTGTCCCTGAAGAAGACACAGAGCCAGAGCCTGGAGACATGTCCTCATGCTCCTGCTCCTCCCCCCATCCTCCTCCTCTTCCTCCTCCTCCTCTTCTTCTTTCTCCTTCTCCTCCTCCTCCTCTTCCTCCTCCTCCTCTTCTTCTTCCTCCGCTTCTTCTTCTCCTTCTCCTCCACCTCCTCTTCCCTCCCGCCCCTCCTCCTCCTCCTCCTCCTCCTCCTGCATTAGGATGATTTCATTTCGCAGACACGTGGTGACCTCTGGACGAGCTGCTGCGGTCGTCAGCTCCACGTTTCAAGTTTTAGTGAAAGTGATGCTCTTGTGACTATAACACCAAGACTGGCCAACAAAACATGCATGTGTGTGTGTGTGTGTGTGTGTGTGTGTGTGTGCGTGCGTGTCCATTTCAATCACTGATCACCTCCTGTCCTGGAGCAGATGAAGCTCCTCTGGTCGGTTCCTGTCAGACCTGATCAGGTGTTGTCCTAACGAGCCGTCAGCACTGACATACTCCTGATTATTGGCTTCGTCATCAATACGTGTCTGCTCCACTCTCCCCTCTTGAATATTGCCTATTGACAAATATTGACGGGACGCTGTGTCAGTCATGTCGGGTCATTGATCCACTCAGTGTTCTGACATGTGGAGCAGCTGCTCAGACGACAGCTCCGAACAAACAAACAAACAAGCAGCTGCTCCTCTTCCTCAGAGACAAGATTTATTTTATGTATTTAATGTTTTCTACTGAACTCTGGTTTCTGCAGCGTCACCTCGTAAATCTGACGCGTTTGTGTCAAATAAAACAAGTCGTAACTCACTGCAGAGAGGCGGTCGGTGCACTGTCTGTGAGCATGAAGACACACACACACACACACACACACACACACACTCACAGTGAAGGTCTCTGGATGTTCAGTGTTTCACACGCTGTGAACAGAGTGTTTAAATTCTTCATTTAAAGTCGTCAGATTTCTCTCGTCCCGTCTGTGAAGGATAAATCATATCGACCGTGATGAGGATGGAAACACACACACACACACACACACACACACACACAGATCATTCGGATCCAAACACAAACAACTGTTGGTTTTTATTCAGCTTCAGAGGTTTATTTGTTTTTTACAGCAGCTTCTGTTGTTTAAACTGGTGTGATGTTCATGTCAGTGTTAATGATGCAGCTGCAGGACACACACACACACACACACACACACACACAGGTTTAGTGTCTGATGAACATAAACATTTTATATTTAAATCTGCTTTAAACACACACACACAAACACTCAGTGAAATATTCAGAGGTAATTTCAGTGTCTGATAAAAATCTTTAAATGAAATCAGGTTTTAACGTCCTGAGGTTTTACAACATTTTGTCTGTGAACCACAGACACTTTCTGTCTGTGCTGCAGGGAGTCAGCTGGAAACACACACTCGTTCTGTGTGTGTGTGTGTGTGAGTGAGCTGAACCTCCTCGGGTCTTTTTGTTGTTGTTTTCGATTTTCTTAAATGCCCCGTTTGAAGGTCCTCAAACACAACACGACACCAGAGCAGAGTTTACCGTCAGAATATCTGCTGATGCAGGAGCCACACAGCTTCCTCCACACTCTGTACATGTTCTCAAGATCGTCGGTCGTGTGCATCTATGTGCAGAATGTGAACACAGAACGCAGCCTGTGAACGCACCATGTGTTGCAGAGCTCGCTCGGCCCGGTCCTGCTGTGTGCTGGCTGTGATCTGCAGTCACTCTGTCTCTGGACACTTCTGCATGTGTGATTGGCAGCATTCCTCAGTGACAGCCGCAGGCTACAGCTTCTTTAAATAGCTCTGGATGCCTGCAGCTCTGCACACACACACACACACACACACACACAGGGATTCTCAGGGCTCAGGTGGAGCATGAGCACCTCCCTGTGGTCAGACGCTGTCAGAACTCGTGTGACGTTCAGATGTGGATTCAGAGTGGAATCGTCTGTCTCTGCCTCAGCAGGTGAAAGTCTCATGTCACAGGGAGTCTCTAAAACCTTCTCTGTAAAATGTGGATCAGTTCAGGTGCAGCTTGTTGGGCTCTGTGGGCCACCGTACAAACCCAGGATTAAACAAAGGTTATATTAAAACACACACACACACACAGATCAAGTCTCACACTCATCCATGTGTCTGCAGTAGCACTTGTGCCTGTTATCAACACACACACACTCACACACACACTCCTGTCTCAGATTCTTGGCATGACTTCCTCATGGTAAAAAAGGAAACTTTGCTCCCCCCTCCCTCCCAGCTCCCATAATCCCCCTGGCTGCCTGTGTGCCATCTCTGACCCCCCATACATATCCTCACCGAGGAGGAGCTCACGTCCACTTTGTGTTTTGACCACGATCAGTTCACAGAGAGAGAGAGAGAGAGCAGATGTCCGATTCTTCGCCTCCATCGTCACACTCTTCTTCTCCTCTGTGTCTTTTAATGTATTATGTCAGACTGAATGTGGGGCTGTAAACGCCCCTCCCCTAAAACAAAGGCGTCATGATGTCTAACCCTGGTTTCCGTGGCTGTCGCACCATCTCACAGCACCTGAACGACCTGAAGAAGGAGAACTTCAGCCTGAAGCTCCGCATCTACTTCCTGGAGGAGAGATCCAGCAGAAGTTCGAGGAGAGCAGCGATGATGTGCACAGGAGGGTGAGTCCCCACACACACACACACACACACTTAGACTTTGGTCTCATGCAGAGTCTGGTCTGCAGCACCAGGTTCCTCTTCAGGCTGAGAGCGAGGCCTGAGCTCAGGTTCCTCCACGGAGCACGCTGATGTTCAACGTTAAAACCTGTGGGTGGTTATAGATACTGACCCGATCACTGTGGAGCCTCACCACCTCCAACAAAACCTGCACACGTCAGTCCTGCTTTCTCTTCTCAGTGTGTTGTAGAAAGTCTCTGTCTGACCTCTGACCTTTTAGCTCCACATTCACCAGTTTGCACCTGCAGGTCCTGGTCCAGACGTCACCTGTCTGTCCTGGTTTGACTTTGTAATTGCTGCTATATTGGTTTTTATTCACCTGGTTTTACCTCTAAAATAGATGATTGTTGTTGTAGTTGTTGTTGTTGTTGTTGTTGTCGTTTTTGTTTTTGTTTTTGTTTTTGTTTTTGTTTTTTTTTTTGTTTTTGTTGTCGTTGTCGTTGTCGTTGTCGTTGTCGTTGTCGTTGTTGTTGTTGTCGTTGTCGTTGTTGTTGTTGTTATATGGAGCAGCTGAGGTTTCTACCAGGAGCATCAGTGTAGCAGGAGATTGAAGGAGGTGTGAACATCTGACATGAGAACATATGTGTTGTGTTTACAGACTGAACTCATGGTGGGAAAAAAGAACTTCAAATGTTAAACAGCAGAAAATCTGATGGAAAATATGATTCAATGACAAGTTTTATCTTCTGTGAATCAGTCTGATGTGTCTTTGTAAAACTGGCTCCACAAACACAACAGTGAATTCTGACTCCACTGTGCTGCCTTCACACACACACACACACACACACACACACACACACACACTGTCTGCAGAGAGAAGCCTCCACAGTGACAGTGTGTCCTGTTTTCCGTTGCCCTCCTCTGTCGACCTGATGACCCACATTGTGTGAGAGCCTCTGGCCTGCTGGTTGCATGCAATGCGTGCACACTGTACGCACATGTACAGTATGTGTTGCACACACACACACACACACACACCTGTGCAGTGTGTCAGTGTGTCAGAAACCCGACCTGCTGCTCCACTGCAGAGGAACGCAGCGGCGCTGATGTCCAGAAAAACAAATAAATAAATCAGAGGGAAACGTGCACGTGAGGCGCTGGCAGCCGGTTCAGTCCGGTCTGCTGCTGCCGCCAGGGCCAAGAGTTAAAAGTGGCGGTGGTGTTGCCGGGTGCAGGGTGGAGGGGTGAGGTGTAGGAGGATATTATCCAGGAGGGGGGAGGTGGAGGAGGTGGAGACAGATACAGCAGGTGTTCAGATCCCTCACTGCTATTTATAGATCTACTGAGATACGAGCAGCACGTGAACGGAGAGATGATGCGTTCAGGTTCCTCTGCTGATTCATTACTGTTGTATTATACACACCATCATATACAGCAGCAGGCTGTTTACACCTTTACTGTAACTGTGTGTAACCTGAGTGTGTGTGTGTGTGTGTGTGTGTGTGTGTGTGACCCCTGCTCTCGTCCAGAACATCGAGCTGAAGGTGGAAGTGGAGAGTCTGAAGAAGGAGCTGGAGGACAAACAGCAGCTTCTGGACAGAGCTCTGTGAGTATCTGGAGATGACGTCCTTCACTGCTGCTCTGATCAGATCCATCACTCACACTCATGGGAGTTCAAGTTCTGCACAAGCCGCTGATTAAGAGACTTTTTATTGATCCCACAGCAGCAGAAGTGTAGAAGAAGTTCTAATGAGAAAAATACATAAGAGTCAAAAACAGGTTTTTATGAGAAAACGTGGTTTTGTTCCACGATGAGACGAACGGCCTCTGAGACAATACGATGAACCAGAACCAAGAGTTAATGACTGAACTTTTAGTTTCACTGAACTACATGGATCTTCATTTCTAAACCTCTGAACACAGACCTCAGATCAGATCAGGTCTCATCTTCAACTAACGAAGCTTCATCAGGACACTGGCACCTTCAGAGTAAAAGCACCACTTCACAATAAGAGCTCAAAGTAAAATGTGCAGATGTTCAGACAAACATCACAACAGTCGGATGAGGAGTTTGGTTTGAGGGGGGGGGTGTTAGAGAATCTGAGTGGGGGAGGAGTAAAGGGCAGAGGTACCCCCCCCCACCCCCCTTTGTGCTGCTGAGTCGGGGACTCTGTGAGCGGCAGCACCTGTCTGTCTGTGGAGCAGCTGTCTCCGTCTCTGGATCAGATTCTGCAGCTCGTCCACCACACGATGCGTTCACTGACCACGGCCTCTGACTGGTTTTGTTCCATTCAGTGACTTGGAATACGACTGTGAGTCGTCAGTCACTCACGGCTGCGTTGCTCTGCAGATAATTATCCGTTCATTGCACTGTTACTCTGAGTCGTGACCTTTGACCTCTGCACCACAGACAGTGATTAGTTTAAAATGAGAGAAATGAAAGGTGGAAGAGAGTGTGGGGTCTCTCTCTCTCCCTCTCTCTCCCTCTCTCTCTCTCTCTCTCATCACACACACACACACACTCAGCTTCACAAATAAACTCTGTGGTCACAGTTTAACAGTTTTTCATGAGCAGAGAGACGTGAGGACGGAGAAGGTGCTGAGTGTTGGAGCAGCTTCACCATAATAGTCTCCTCCTTGTGGGCGCGCGGTGGGGGGGGGAGTCAGGGGACATCCTCCTCTGTTCTCCTCCATCTTTGAATCTCTAAGTTAAATCAGCTCAGTGAACGAGTTTAAACTGTTCACTTGATTTCATTTTGACTTTTATTTCAGATTTGACAAAACCAAATGACAAACACTTCAAACACGTCACATGAGCTGCCTGTTGTTTACAGATGAAGAAACAGAGATGTGGCGATAAATGTGCAGAAACAACAGACGTTTAGATAAAACAGCACAAAGAAAACAATGATGAACTCAGTTCACCTGTTACTAACAATAACAATCAAGTCGTCTTCATTTGTGTCTCCACTTCCACTCTAACCTGTCTCGTTCTCACGCTGCGCTCCCATAGGCTGACGGCGGACAGCCTGTCCAATCAGAATGAAGCGGAGCTGCAGCGTCGCCTGGCGGATCGGCAGGAGGAGATCAGCCACATGCAGGAGATCCTGGAGACCAAAGTCCAGCTGCTGCAGGAGGTGACACATGAACGCACCACATCTCTGTATCTTAATATAGAAACACTCAGGTTTCTGACTCTGTCGTGTGTGTGTGTGTGTGTGTGTGTGTGTGTGTGTTGCGTTCAGGAGGCCGAGCTGGCCCGAGCCGAGGCCGAGCGGATGGCCTCGCTGGCGGACTCGGAGTCTCAGCGCTGTCTGGCTCTGGAGAGAGAGATGGTGGAGAGGATGGAGGAGAGCGGGGGCTCAGGTGGAGACTTCACCCAGCAGGTCCTGGCCCACAAAGACAGGTGAGTCCCCCCCGTCTTCACTCATCTGCTCTGTGGTACGGTGGCCCTGAGGGCTCAGAACCACTGCAGCTAGACAACTTTCGACAAACACCTTCTTCAGTTTGAGCAGCAGCAGTAAAAAGTTGATGAACCTGCTGAGACACAGGTCCGTCCCTTTTTACTGTCCCCTGGAAACACGTCTCTTGTTGTGGTGTGTCGTCAAACTGATGAAGATGTTTCTGAACTTGTACTGTAGTGTGTTCATGTGTTTGCAGTGTGTTGAGCCCTCTGGGCCACCGTACTGTCTCCACTGACTTTGTCTGCTGTTAAACATGAATGAAGAGCCAGAGCTGTGATCTACGTACTGTCACTGAACACAACAGTAGGACTGGGTCAGATAAATAACTCTCTCTCTCTCTCTCCCTGTCTCTCTCAGGGTGATCGAGGAGCTGACTCAGGAGAAACGCTCTCTGGGTCTCCGGGTCGAGGAGCTCGAGGTCAAAGTTCACGACCTCTCCTCCCCTCTGCAGAAGAGAGAGCAGACAGCTGAGGTAGGAGTCATTAGCTGTTTGCTAGCCCCGTGGTCCGTCACTTCTATGTGTCCCCTGGAAACACGTGCTGTTTTTTGCTGCCCATGTGTTGCCAGGCTGATGAAGGTGTTTGGTGAAGTTGCAGCATGTTTGTGTTTTTGTGTTTTGGGCTCTCTGGGCCACCGTACTCTGCAGGACTCATGCTGCGTGGCGTTTACGCTGGACGTCGGAGCTCAGAGCGGCGTCACCTCCGAGTTGAGCACACAGAAGTCTGAAATATGGACGATCAATGAAATGAAACAAAAGCTCAACAGTTTAACACTTTACGATACGTTGTTTTTAACGGCAGAAACATACAACACACGTAATGAGCTGTTACCACTAGCAACGCCACGACTTTACTGTGAAACTGTTAGGAGAGGAACAAAATAACACACACACGTTGGACGCAGAACCTGGTCAAATCCAAACTGTGAACGTGACCCGGTCAGGTGAGCCCCCCCCCCCATCACTCTATTCTAAGAGTCTGGCTCAGACCCCAGACCGACACACTGAGGTATCAGCCTGTTTTTACCTCCACATGTGGGTCAGTGGAGCTTTGGCAGAGTCAAGGAGCTCCAGCCCCCCCCCCCCCACCAGCCTGGCACCCCCACCACAGATAAAATCTCTGCAGACAGGAAATAGCTGAGTGTCAGTGTCACTGAGCTTCCAGATCGTTTACTGTTGGTTTTAATTAAGGCTCTGATCCATCAGCTGATTTTAGTCTGTTTGCCTCCGCAGAGTCTGGACGAGCGCAGAGTCAACACACACATGCAGGTGAGACAACTCTGTGTGTGTGTGTGTGTGTGTGTGTGTGTGTGTGTGTGAGAGAGACACTGACACTCACCCACAGAGACGTAGCGCCACCCGGTGTCAGCTCACCTGAACTGCACACACTGATCCAGCCCCACAGTAATGACTTGTTTCTCATTTCTCTTTTTCCTTTGGTCGTTTCTCTTTCTTTCGTTTCCTCCTTCCTCCTGCTTTTCTTTCCTTTTTTTGTTGAGCGTTTGATTCCCTGATCCTCTGGCCTTATAATCCGTGTGTGTGTGTGTGTGTGTGTGAAAAGACACAACACTTTAACAGTAAAGTTAAGAGACAAAAGTCCTGACTGGACATGGAAATAAAACATTTAAAAAAAAACAAAAAGGAAAGAAAATAAGTTAAAAAGAAGGAAAATTAAAAAACCGCAGGAAAATAAAATCTCTCTCTCAATTAAATCGAAGGCAACTGGACTTGTATTTGTCTGTGGAAGACGTTTCGCCTCTTATCCAAGCGGCTTCATCAGTTCTTGTGTATTGGTCTCTCTAGTCCGCACTAGTCTGACGAGAACATTCACAGACGAAAATAAAAAAGTAAAAGTAAAAACTGAACAGTTTGTTTTCAGTCTCTTAAAGCGCAGCGTTGTCAGACTGTTCACACACACACACACACACACACACACACACACACACACTCTGCTGCTTCACTTCCTCCTAAAATAAAGTATCATCTTGTAATAAAGTCATTTTTATCCTCAGGAGTGAAACCAGAGTGTCTCTCTCTCTCTCTCTCTCTGTCTCTCTCTCCCTCCCTCTCTCTCTGTCTCTCCCTCTCTCTCTCTCTCTCTCTCTCTGTCTCTGTCTCTGTCTCTGTCTCTCTCTCTCTCTCTCTCTCTCTCTCTGTCTCTGTCTCTCTCTCTCTCTGTCTCTCCCTCTCTGTCTCTCTCTCTCTCTCTCTCTCTCTCTCTCTGTCTCTCTCTCTCTCTCTCTCTCTCTCTGTCTGGACCTGAAGCCTCGACTCAGACCTTCTTTAGTTTTATTATTTATTCGACCTTTACTGAACTTCATTTATTCGAAGTCTTCCTGGCTGAGCCTCTTCAGGCCTAAAACATCTCGTTCCTGTTTGTTTCCTGTCGGATCCATCGTGTAAAGAAACGTCTGCGTGAAGACGCCGTAGTTTTTACAGCAGGCCTGAGTGTGGCGCTGTAACGCTGTAACGCTGTAACGCTGTAACACACCACGAACAGAGAAGAAGAGGTGGAGCGCCAAACGTTAGAAGTCGACTAAACGTCTCAGTTTAAAGATGAAGATCGGTGTCAGAGGGGCCGACAGTCGTCCGCCATGGTTAGAGAGGTGGGCGGGGCCATGACATCATCATCCCACCAATGTTTGAGATGCACCCACCCTGGGATCGTCTCCGTGTCGACGGACCCCTACGTAGAAACTCCAGGTGTCTTTGTGTGACCGTCCTCTGGTCTCAGACACGTCTCCACAGCAGGACGTTTTTAGTCATATCTCCCATCATCCTTTGCAGCAGCAGCAGCAGCAGCGGTCGTCCTCGTCTCCCTCTGTGCTGCTCTCTGTAATGTTAGTGATCACAGACCTGGGATCAGCTCTGTCCTGCTGATTCAGCCTCACAGTTGCACTCAGCTCAGACCCCCCCCCCCCCCCCCCCCCGCTGTCAGACAGTGTATTTCTGCCTCTCTGGGGGAGTAAACAGCGGGCGCCGTCTGTCAGCAGCGTTCAGCACTTATCTCTGATTAGGATTAATAGATTTTTGATTGCGAGCCTCATTCCAGCCGATGCGTGTTTTGGTGTCGTGTCTCCAGAGGCTTGTAGCAGGAAGACGGATGTGGACACAGTCAGGGGCCAGAAAGGTGGTCCACACACACACACACACACACACACACACACACACAGAGGAAAACAAACGACATGCGAGACCTCTCTCATGTCAACAACACATCCAGTAATGAAAGACGGGTGAAGAGCTGAGGATCTGTGGGGAACAGCTCCGGAGCTTCATCATCAAACCGTGTGTCGAGCTCATGTTGGAACGACACACACGATAAAAGTTAAAATGAAAGGTCAAAAGGTCAAATTACATGAAGCCGCTGCAGCACAAACCGCAGCGTTCACAGACGTGACGACACAAACACAGTCAGCTCTACTTCCTGCACAAGACGCTGCACGAGTCATCAGTCAGTCCGGTCAGCGTGTGTTTAAAGAGCCAGAGAGTGTTTGTACGAACTGATGAGGTGTGTGTGTGTGTGTGTGTGTGTGTGTGTGTGTGAGTGTCCTTGAATTGACGCCATTTAAAGTCGTTGGAATCAAATGACCAGATACAGAGTAAATGAGACGTCCTGTTGTTTTCCAGGCCTGGAGGAGGAGCGTCATGATGTTTCTGATAAAAAGTCATGTGGCTTCAGGTCAAAGGTCGATGTTTGAGCAGATTTATGGACAAAGAGTGAGGTCTTTTTTAAAGAGCAGCGGGTGATTCACTGACACTAAAAGTGCAGGGAAATTAGGCCCCCCCCTCCCTCCCTCACCCCCCCTCCCTCCTACACCCCCCTCCCTCTGCATGGGGCCCAGAGGCCCTGGGAAAAGGCATGAACTCATTCCACGCTGACAATTTAGAGAATTTAATGAAGCTGATGGGAAACAGTCAGAGCTGTTCACACACACACACACACACACACACACACACCCATACCCACACACACACACACACACACACTCTGCTGTGACACAAACCAGCTTCATGGAAACAGACAGTGTTTCATTTTGAATTTAACCAAAGAAAATAAAGAAAAAACAACACTTTGACTTTTTATTAGCAGGTCAAATACACAGATACACAGGTGTGTGTGCGTGTGTGTGTGTGTGTGTGTGTGTGCGTGTGTGTGCTGTACATTATACTGTACACACACCTGTGGCTGACAGGTATCCAGTGCAAACACAGAGTAGAGCACCACAGTGTTTTTGTTCTGTATTGAAATATGCTCAGTGTTTCATCAGGTGCAAAACATCACCATGACAACACCATGACAACACAATGACATCACCATGACAACACCATGACAACACCATGACATCACTATGACATCATGTCAATTATTTGTGTTCAGGAAACTAGGCGACAACACTGGAGCTAAAACCAGTTGATTAAGTGAAAGAAGTTTTTGACTGAAAACTTTGAGATAATTGATTATTTATAGATATTGATGATTGATTATTTCTGTTCAGACAGAGCCCCCCCCCATCCTGAAGGAAGCAGCTATCTACCTGCTGCCTCTCTCTCTCTCTCTCTCCCTCTCTCTATCCCTCTCTCTCTCTCTCTCTGCCCCCCCCCCCCGTGACTGATGGCTCCTTTAATCTGTTGAGTAAAACTGATTCGGCTCGTTTACACAGAACAAACTGAGCCCCCCCCCCCCCCCCCCCCCCGGTTCGCAGGGAAATGGTTCCGTCTGTGTGACGGTAAGAGGTCTCACTCCCACACCGATACCAGCGACCAGAAACCGACACGTGTCAGAGCAGTACGGAAGCCCGTGTGTCTGTGAGCAGCTCTGAGTCTCTGACTCTGACTCAGTATAAGTGGGTGTGGCCCTTCTCAGCTTCCGTAGTCAGACCCCTGAACCTGCCCTTCATGTGGTGTCACAGCTGTTTACATTGTGAGATCAGCGAGTGTTAGAGGAGGACAGTCTGATGATGATGATCATGATCATCATCATCATCATCATCATCATCGTGATCATTAATAACAATCAAAATATGAGCAGAATCAATCAGAGCTTTCATGAAACCTGTGACATTAAACGTCCATCCAGCTCTGAGGATAACTCACTCCCAGTCTTCCCATCAATAGGCAATAATCAATCAATAACCCGCATTAGGCTTTAATCAAAGTGCACCTCCTGCAGACCGGACTAGTTACCGCGGCGGAGTGATGCCTCTTCTCGTGCGTAGAGGATCTTTGGTTTCTGTCAACGTCGCCTCCTCCTCGCTGCCTCTGGGTGAGAGCGGTGGACTCTGACAGCCTCCCCCCTGCATCCTCAGCCGGAGCCCGGAGCCCGGAGCCCGGGGCGGGGACACGGCGGATCCTCCATCAGACGTCCGGCCCGTCGACGAGGGCACGGCTCGTTTTTTTTTTAATGTCTTCAATCCGTGTTCGTGTCGGATTATAACGGAGGAGGCGGCCGCTGCGGTCCGGAGGGAGGAGGAGGAGGGGGAGGAGGAGGAAGAGGAGGAGGAGATGCTGTCATGTAAAAAGGCGTCATTGATTTAAACGAGTCGGAGCGAAGCGGCGACACGAGCCGCAGATCGAAGAGGAGGAAGAGCCGGGATCGAGCCGGCGGTTCAACACACCCCGGTGGAGTCGGCGCGAGCACGGAGGAAGTGAAAGTGTGAGACAGAGACACTCACATCCGCTCTGATCGCGTTGTCATGTCGACGACACCTGACGTGATTTGTGTCGTTGCCGTGGATCGTGCAGCTTCCTCATCAGAGCTCCACCGTCAGTGACCCAGTTTCACCTCTTCAGCGTCACTGTGACGTCTCTGAATCTGGACCCTGCAACATTTCATCAAGTTTGAAACAAGTCCCCTGGACAGATCCAGCTGTGACCTCCTCCTGCTCCTCCTCCTGCTCCTCCTCCTCCTCCTGCTGCTGAGATGCTGGACGTGGTGAAGATGAAGGAGTCTTGCAGGATCTGCGCACGCGAGCTCTGTGGAAACCAGCGCCGCTGGATCTTCCACCCAGCGGCCAAGCTGAACCTGCAGGTGCTGCTGTCCCACGCTCTGGGCCACGAACTGACCCGGGACGGCCGCGGCGAGTTCGCCTGCTCCAAGTGCGCCTTCATGCTGGACCGCATGTACCGCTTCGACACGGTGATCGCCCGGGTGGAGGCCCTGTCCCTGGAGCGCCTGCACAAGCTGCTGCTGGAGAAGGACCGGCTGAGGCAGTGCATCGGAGGCCTGTACCGCAAGAACAACGCAGAAGACGGGGGCGCGGCGCCGCCAGGGTCCGATGTGGGGGTTGTTGGGACTGAGGGGGGGTCTGAGGACGCCCCTGTGGTGGATCTGTCTGCCCTGCAGGATGTGAGATACTCTGACATGATCCAGGATGATCTGGCCTACTCTGTGTACGAGTCGTGGGCTGATAAGGACGACCCGGCCCTGGACCAGCACCACCAGCACCACCAGCACCACCAGCACCACCACCACTGTCCAGGGGAGACCCGCTCCCAGGCCAGAAGCCGAGGAGGTGCAGGGGCTGTGCTGCCCTCCGTGTAGCAGACTCGGACTACGAGGCAGTGTGTAAGGTTCCTCGTAGGGTTGGACAAAGGAGCACGTCCTGTGGCCCATCCACCCGCTACTCAAACAGCGCTCAGGGGGCGGAGGACGCCGCCAGAGCCTCTGGAGGATCTGAAGCTGCAACCACGGCCCCCTCAGCTGGTCTGGACTCTGATAAGACAGAGGTATGTGACCGGACCAGTCCCAGTCCAGCGTCCTCTGTAGAGTCTCTGGACACCGCCGTGGACGTGAGCTGCTCTCCTGCAAATCACAAAGAGCGGGAGGATGCAGAACCAGAGAAGGAACCAGAGGACGCTTCAGCGAGAAGAGACACTGTGTGGGACAAACCCCGAGTGAGACCCCCCTGACTGGGGTTGAGATGATGCTGAGCCTCCTGAGGGGCTGGGAGTACCGGCCGGTGAAGCCTCAGCGCGGCAGCAGGCTCCCGGTCCTGGACAAAGCCAAGCTGGAACAAGGCCTCTCGCTGGCGCTGTCCATCCCGCTGAGGTCACCCAGCGGGGGGGCAGCAGACAGCGAGCTGTACACCCACCAGCCGATACCAGAGGTGGTGACCCCCTGTCCGCAGCAGGAGCTGCAGGTGGAGCTGGCGGAGCTGGAGGAGCAGTGGCTGGACGACTACGTTCCCTGTCGACCGTTTCGCTTTCAGCAGGTACTTCACCGACCGGGCGACGTCTGCGCCCTGCGGCTGTGTCCCACCCCCGCTACATCGCACACCGCCAGCCACAGGGCATGAAGTCAGAATTGCTATTAGAAGTGCTGAGGCGACCTTTGACCTTTGATGCCCAGGATCCAGTCTGAAGCCACAGTGAACGTTTGCCTTCCGTGAGACATTCGGTCCCAGTAGATCCTGAGTGAAAAGCCAATCGACAGTGAATCAACCAAATATAATTAGCAGTGTGAAAAATGTGATCTGATGAGTTCTGATTCAAAGTGACGCTGATCTGGGATCAGACGTGACCACGTGCCTCCTGTAAAGGCCGAGCCACAGATCTCATCACGTCTCCTCTGGGCAGGTTCTTCCTGGGTTCTGCTCTGACCTCAGCTCTTCAGATCCGTCTCAGGCTTTTTCCCCCGTCGCTGACAGAGCACAACGCTCTCAGCGCCTTGATTACCCTCTCGGGGAGGAGTGGAGAGGAGGTGGTGGTGAGGGGAGGGGGGGGGGGTTAAATTCCCTTCCTCGTCAGTATCCTAGCAACGCCTCCGTTGCCATAGAAACAGTCTCCAAGCGCTGCGGCAGTCGGCCTCCTTGTGAAGCTGATCCAGCCTCATAATTTCCATTGTTATGTTAATGGAGGGACGATGATGTCGACTGATCCAGGATCAGAGCAGCTCAGGGAGCAGTCTGATCTCAGGTCAGCTCAGGATCTGACAGCCAACCTTCCAGTCAGCAAAAAAAAAAAAGTGTTGCTGTGGTTACAGCTTGATTAGGCCAATTGATTGGACGACCCTCCAACAGGTTAGCTACCGGCTAACTGTAGGCTTCCTACTTCCTGTAGCTCGTTAGCAACCGCCTTCTTCTTCTTCTCCTGTGATGCAGTTCGATCAGTGCTGCCGGCGGCGTTTCCTGTGGTGATGTAACATTATTTCACATCATTCAAATGTATTTTTTAATCACATTGTTGATGGTTTTCAGACGATGAGCGTCTCCTCATCAGAACGAAAACAATATCAGAGTTTCCCATAATGCTCCACTGTAACTTCACTAAATGACCAGCAGGTGTCGCTGTGTTTAAATGAAGCATCAACAAATGGATCTTTTCATGAGCCTCTTCCTTTCTCCATGTGATGAGGCCTGAACCACCCAGAACAAGCAACGTATAGGATCCGTAAACTAGAACATCAGCTTGTTACGACGAGTCCTTCGCTGCTCGTTAACGGAGGACGAAGCTGCGCACACACACACAACACACACACACACACAAAAGACTAATAATGTCCTTGAGGGGTCGGAGTGACATCATCTCGCTGCATGGGCCCATCAAAACAAAAACAGGGAAGTCAACAACATGTTGCCGTGGCAACAGCTGCTTCCCCAGGAAGTCATCCAGCAGCGAGATGACATCACTCTCCGCTCTCACACAAACAGCTGCAGGAAAGATGAGTCATCAGACAGAAAACTTCATGACACGACGTTGATGTTTGTTGACACATCATGACACGCCCCCTCCTGTGTGTGTGTGTGTGTTTTTTCAGAGGTTGATTGACGAGCAGCAGGATCAGCTGAGTCACTATGAGAGCGCCGCCGGTCAGTGTGTCGGGGAGCTGCAGAAGGCCCAGGACCAGGTCCACTCGCTGCAGGCCAAGATCCGAGAGAGCGAGACCAGGAACCAGGTATACAGCCCCCACCCCCCGACCTCCACCCTCAGACCTCCACTGTATCCATCTGCAGCTGCTTTTTAATGACTGTTGTATTCATTCAATTGTGTGTGTGTGTGTGTGTGTGTGTAGAAGCTGCAGCAGCGTCTCGGTGAGATGGAGATGGAGCTGCGTTCGACCCGAGAGGAAGCTCAGAGGCAGGAGAGGAACATCCAGAACATCAGTGATAACATCAGCTCCAAGGAGGCAGAGGTACGGATGGAAGGATGGAAGGATGGATGGAAGGATGGATGGATGGATGGATGGATGGATGGATGGAAGGATGGATGGATGGATGGATGGATGGATGGATGGATGAGGAGACTATAAACAAGGGTGGATAAGAAGGACCCATTCAGACGTGTGGTGAAAAGAGTGAGCGCAGCAGAGAACGAGTGGAGACTGAACTCAAGTGTTAATGTTCATAAAGGAGGCACAGTTTCAGACTCACTGTGTTGCTCTGTGTGTTCTTTCTGTGTGTGTGTGTGTGTGTGTGTGTGTGTGCAGGCTGCAGAGCTGTACAGGGTGATTGAGGAGCAGAATAAGATGCTGTGTTCTCTCAAAGAACTGGCCGACAGGAACCAGCTGCAGCAGCTGCAGGTTTGTCCTCTGCACCGGCGCAGCCTGACACCATCACTTCAAACTCTGGCCTCTGGACTCTCCATTCATACTGCCCCCCCCCCCTCCCTCTCCTCCTCCTCCTCCTCCTGCAGGTGTCGGGGGTGGAGAGCCTCCGAGGTCAGGAGGAGGTCCTGGCTCTGCAGGCCTCTCTCTTCCAGGCCCAGCTGGAGCTGCAGGCCGGCCAGCGGACGCAGCGTCAGGCCGTCAGGACTCAGGAGGACCTGAGCCGCGCCCTGCAGAGGCTGGAGAGCGACCTGCAGGGGGCGCTGCAGCACAGGAGGGACACAGAGACACACAACCAGGCGAGGAGGACAGACACAGCACACAACATCTCAGCTCTCTGTGCTTCATGTCCACATGTGTGATGTTGAACGTGTGTGTGTGTGTGTGTGTGACGTTCAGGAGCTGCAGCTGGCTCTGGAGAAGGCTCGATCGGCCCTACAGGAGAGAGAGGAGCAGCTGAGAGAGGAAGAGCGAGACAGAGAGAGGGAGAAGGAGGAGAGAGAGAAGACCATCAGAGACCTGAGGACGTCTCTGCAGACCAAGGAGCAGCTGCTGGAGGTTGGACACACACACACACACACACACACACACACACTGTAGAACAAACATAGCACAGTGTGTTTATGCAGTGAATGTGGCTCTGCAGGACTACACCGAGCTGCTGGATCAGCCCACAGAGAAGACAGACTCTCTGCTGCACAAGCTCCGCCAGAGAATCCAGGAACGAGACCGAGCTCTGGAGGTGAAGACACACACACACACACACACACACACACACACACACACACACACTCATGAACATTCAGTTTTCATTGTGTGTAACTTTTTTAACTCAGTGAGATGAGTCAGCGAGTCCAAGCCAGAACTGTCAGGGTTCAGTGGTGATGGTGATGATGATGAATGACATATTGATTGATGATGATGATTGATGATGGACTCTGCAGCGCGCGGTGGACGAGAAGTTCCGCTGTGTGGAGGAGAAGGAGGAGGAGACTCGTCGTCTTCAGCTGCTGCTCAGAGAGAAGGAGAGAGACCTGGAGAGGCAGCGCTGCGTCCTGGCCAACAACGAGGAGACCATCACTGTGAGCGCGCACACACACACACACACACACACACACACAGGTCTCTCTCCTCCTCACACTCGGTGTGTGTGTGTGTGTGTGTGTGTGTGTGTGTCAGAGCCTGGAGGTGCTGGTGCGGGGGAAAGCCCTGGAGCTGGAGCAGGTGGGCGACGTGTGCAGGAGCGTCCAGCGTCAGCAGCAGGAGAGCGAGGAGAGACAGAGCCACGTTCTGAGGGAGAGAGACGCCATCATTGGCCAACTGCAGGGGGCGCTGCATGCTCGCACACAGGAGGCACAGGTACGGGGGGGGGGGGCGGGGCCAACGCGACCAAACAGCTCTGTTATTGAGTTCTGTTCATGAGAGAGAGGAGACGATAGAGATGAGAGACACAGAGTGCAATGCATCATGGGAATCCCCCAGCTCTCCAAGTCTATAGCAGCGTACCTTTGCATAACTTCTGTCTCCTCCTCCTCCTCCTCGGCTGCAGGACCTGCGCTGCTCCCTTCTGACTCAGATCCACTCGGCTCCCAGTGACGTTCTGGAGGAGCTCAAACTCCGCCTCCAGCTCAAAGACCGCCTCTTCCAGGAAGTGCTCTCCGACCGGACCCGTCAGGCCCAGGAGCACCAGGACCAGGTCCAGAGTCTGCTCACGGCCCTCAGCTCCCGGGACCAGTACATCCAGGTAGGGCAGGTGCAGCAGGTGCAGCAGGTGCAGCAGTCACATGATTGCGTGCAGATAAGCTGACTCCTCCCTCTCCCTCCAGGACTCTGCGAGCCGCCTTGGCGAGGTGATGGCGGAGCAGACTTCCAGGCTGCAGGAGCTCCGCAGACAGCTGAGCTCTGGGGTCGGGCTGAGGGCCGACGCCGGGCCTGACCTGGCCGCGGAGGTGCAGGTGGTGCAGGAGGAGCTGCGCCTGGCCCTGAGGAGGGAGAAGGAGAACCAGGAGCTGAGCAGGAGTCAGGCCGCCAGACTGGACTCCCTCACCCGCACGCTCCAAGTGAAGGAGGAGATCATCCGGGTGAGTGGGCGGAGCCAACACACAACACGACAGTACAGTGGTCCACAGGGTGAAGAATCATGGTGTGTGTGTGTGTGTGTGTGTGTGCTGCAGGACTTCCAGAGGCAGATGGTGGATCCTTCAGGGCTCCCGCTGGTCGAGCGACTGACGCAGGAGGTCCAGGAGCTGAGGGAGAGCCTGGTCCAGCAGGAGGGCCCCCGACCAGAGGCCCCCTGCCAGGCCGTGACCGGCCCAACAGCCGGCAGCCCGAGTTTGGAGGTGGGCACCAGAGAAGCATGGGACAGTATCTGTAACAGCGACCCCCCTCCTCTCCTCCCCCCATGGTGGAGTGACTCACTGCGGTGGTGGTTTTGGTGTTTGTGCTGATTTTAAAACTAACCAGTGGTGGAAGAGACTCTGCTTCATAACACCTGTGTTTTAACCTGACAATCAGCTGGCTCTCACCTGTACGGTGGCCCTGAGGCCCCAAAACACTGCAGCTGAAGAACACACACACACACACACACACACACACACACACACACACATCAACAGACGCTCTTTAAACGTTCAACAGCAGATTCTCCTGTGCAGCTCGTGTGTGTTTGTTGAAGGTGTTTCTTCTTTCAGTAGCAGCACACTGACACCTCTGGGCCACCGTAGATTTGACCCCTCAGTCTGTGAAATCTGTCCGAGGGTCCCAACATCGTGTTTTCTAACAGCTCTGCATGAAAGTCACATCAATGTATGAATATAAAACTCTAGAAGAGTCTCTTTTTGTTCAGTCTCGTTGCTCCAGTGAAAACAGACTGACGCACTGACGTGACGACACGCCGCTCGTTTCCTGCAGCTTCAGTCTGAACTCGTTTCTCCTTCAGTTTAAAAGATGATTTTATTTGATAGATATTTTATTTGATAGTTTTATTATCAATGTGTCGGTTCAGTCACTTTAGGTTGATTTGTATTTTTATTTCAATGGAGTTCGAAGCAGCATCATTTAATCTGATTGATGTTTTATATTATCGCTCATATCAGTGTGTGTGTGTGTGTGTGTGTGTGTGTGTGAGCGAGCATGACGAGCTGCTCCGTCTCTGAATGCTGTAAAAAGCTTGAGCCGGTCACACACTTGTTGTTGTTGTTGTTGTTGTTTACCTTGTTTACAGCTCTGATGTTCATTTCTGACTCTGTTCAGTTCAACAAGCATCAAATCTGTGAATCTGTGGTTCAGTCTGAATTAATGACGTAACGAGGTGTCACGCCTCCTCTCCTTCTCCTCCTCCTTCTCCTTCTTCTTCTCCTTCTCCTTCTCCTCTGTCTTCTTCTTCTCCTTCTCCTTCTCTTCCTCCTTCTCCTTCTCCTCTGTCTTCTTCTTCTCCTTCTCCTTCTCTTCCTCCTTCTCCTTCTCCTCCTCCTTCTCCTTCTTCTTCTCCTTCTCCTTCTCCTCTGTCTTCTCCTTCTCCTCCTTCTCCTTCTCCTCCTCCTTCTCTGTCTTCTTCTCCTTCTTCTCCTTCTCCGTCTTCTCCTCCTTCTCCTTCTCCTCCTTCTCCTCCTTCTCCTTCTTCCTGTAAAACAGAAGAATGTAAGAAGGTGTGTTTTTCTGCTTGACAGCTTTAACAACATTAAAACCAGAGTTCATCCTCAGTTGTTGCTTTGCAGATGTTTCTAAACCTCTGGACACACATCTGTTCACAGGAGTTTTTAAATCACTGTTTACCCCCACATGGTTTATCCACCCCCCCCCCCCCCCCCCCCACCACACACACACACACACACACACACCACACACACACCCTCTTACATACTGAGATCTGCACAGTCCAGTTTAAAATGAACTCATGTTTACACAAACAACAGACAACGTCACAGACGTCACATCCAACTTCAGACCTGCTCCAACTTTAACAGCACAAACCAGTCAGTGTTTGTGTCACCTGACAGACAGACAGGCAGACAGGCAGACAGGCAGACAGACAGGCAGACTGACAGGCAGGCAGACAGGCAGACTGACAGACAGGTAGACAGACAGACAGCAGACAGACAGACAGACAGATAGGTAGACAGACAGACAGGCAGACTGACAGACAGACAGATAGATAGGCAGACAGGTAGACAGAAAGACAGACAGAAAGGCAGACAGACTGACAGACTGACAGGCAGACAGACAGACTGACAGACAGACCGACTGACAGACTGACAGACAGACAGACAGGCAGCAGACAGACAGACAGACAGACAGACAGACAGGCAGGCAGGCAGGCAGGCAGGCAGGCAGGCAGGCAGGCAGACAGACTGGCAGGCAGGCAGGCAGACAGACAGACAGACAGACAGGCAGACAGACTGGCAGGCAGGCAGGCAGGCAGACAGACAGACAGGTGTAGACACTGAGTGGAGCTGTGGAGGAAGTCCAACATGTTTGACTGAAGTGACACAAACACAGTTGATGAACAGACAAACGTCTCGTTCGTGTCCAGTGAAACTTCAGATTTGTTCATTAAAGTCTTTATGATGATGATCTTTATGATGATGATCTTTATGATGATGATCTTTATGTTTGATGTGTAAATGATCAGATTCTCCGTCATACGTTACAATGAACAATAAAACAGTACAAAAGCAAACACAGTGATCATCACATCATGTTATTTATACATTTCTAAAAGTATCAGTGAGATGTTTTCAGTGCACTGACTGAGGTCAGGATTTACCTCCACTGTGTGGCTCAGATTACCCATAATCCCTCAGGTTTAACCTTTCACTGTGATCCCTGGTGTTTTAATTTGAAGCTCCTCCCCCTCTGTCTGAACACATGATCGTTCATTCAGTTATTATTCATTTATTATTATTCTGATCATTGCATCTTTACATAGAAACTTGATTTGATGGTTGTCACTGTCTCCTGCAGACGAACCTCCATCTTGTTATTAAAACCTGTAGAATCAGCTGACCCGCCAGACAAACACACGTTGAGCTGCTCAGAGTCACAGACGCAGAGGAGCTCGCTCTCACGCTTTTTGTTTTTTGTCTCTTGCTGCTTCCTGTAGATCTGAGCTCAGAGGAGGAAGACGAGGCTGATGATGAAGATCTGAACAGCGAGTACACGGAGAGCGTCGATGAAGACGAGTCCAACCGCACGGGCCGCTCCCAGTCTGTGACCTCGCCCAAGGTGTGGACACACACACACACACACACACACACAGAGCTTCAAAAAGACTGAGTCATACCTAGCAACAGGGTCGACCCCGCCTCCTCACTAAGATCTAAGTTTGCCCCCCCCCGCCCCTCGCTCAGAGCTGCTCTCAGAAACTTCCTGAATCACTCTGAAGATAAGATTGAGTCTGAGACAGGAGCTGTCTGAGAATCGTTGTGAACACGCGCCCTGACGTTTTCTGAAACATCTGAAAGAGAGACACTTCAATTAACAGTGGTGACTGTGTGTGTGTGTGTGTGTGTGTGTGTGTGTGTGTCAGGACCTGCTGTTGGAGGGCCAGGGTCTGATGGAGGTCAAACAGTTGGTGGAGCAGAAGAGGGCGGTGGAGCGACAGCTGGGGGAGCTGAAGGCTCAGCTGGAGAAGGCCGGCTTCTCCTCACTGTCCCAGATGAGGTGAGAAGAAGAAAACATTTATTTATTTAGAGAGAAAGGCAGAGAGTGTGGATTCATCCGCCGCTTCAAATAGTCCCCAGGTCTTCCTCTTCCATCCATCACTAGAATCTACAGGTCACAGCTCCTGTGGTGTTTCCTCATGAACCCAGTTTAACCAGTAAACAGTTCATTTACTCCAGTTTAAAACCTTCTCCTGAATGTCCCCCCCCCCCCCTCCCCCCACAGGAAAGCTCTGTTCAGCCTCCAGGCAGAGAACGAGGACCTGAAGCATCAGCTGACCGACAGTAAAGAGAGCGAAGACCAGAAGGTGCTGGAGGGTGAAGAGGATGATGAAGAGGAGGAAGAGGAGGAGGTTGACGAAGAGGAGGCAGAGGAGGAGGAGGAGGAGGAGGAGGAGCTGGACGTGACCATAGAAGGAGAGGAGGAAGAGGATGAGAGCTCAGAGATGTGGGAGGCCTGGGACAGCGAGGCGTCTTTGTCCCAGACCAACATCCAGACCAGCGAGGAGCCGAGGAAGAGCAGGAGCACCAGACCAGCAGAGACCCTGCACCTGCTGCCCCCCTCCTCCCCACAGGTCCACAACCAGAACCAGAACCAGAACCAGATCTAGCTCAGCACCACCACATGTGTCCTGATGTTCCTGTCTCTCCTGCAGGTGGACGACCTGGACGGGCAGGAGGGCGCCGCGTCCTCGGCGAGGAGCGAGAGGACGGTTCGTCTGCAGCAGAAGAGCAAAGAGCTGCAGGAGCGTCTGATGGTGTCGGAGGCCACGGTGCAGGCCCAGGCGAGCAGCTCAAAGACTACAGAGAGCTGCTGAGTGAGTGCTACAACACACACACACACACACACACACGTCAGCCATCTTTAAAAACCTGCAACCACCTCTTCTTCTTCTTCTTCTTCTTCCTCTGCAGCGGAGACGACCGTCCAGCAGGACAGTAAACAGATCCAGGTGGACCTGCAGGACCTGGGCTACGAGACCTGCGGCCGCAGCGAGAACGAGGCCGAGAGGGAGGACACCAGCAGCCCAGGTGAGTGACCACGCTCTGACCTCTGACCCTCTGACCTCTCATCTTGACCTCAGCAGCAAAAACCGTTTTGTTCCTTAATATGCTGCAGCTGTGGAGTCGTAGTGTCGTCATAGAAACAGCAGGGGGCAGCAGAGCTCCACACTCCTAACACACACCTCATTAATCATTCATCCACATCACAAAGACAGCGTCAGTTCCTCTGCTCTGCATGTTTTCATTCTTTTACAGTCTCATAGTCAGTGAGTGTCTGTGTCTTACAGCGGATGTCAATAAAGTTGTGTTGTATTGTTCGTGTTCATATAAATATTAGAGATTAAATCAGATGGATGCAGATGTTATTGGTTGTTTGTCTCTGTCTGCAGAGTTCGATGACTTGGAGATGTGCACGTCTCTGGACTGTGGTTCCCAGTGGTGGCCCAGCACCTCCACCTCTACCACTGCAGCCCCCCCCACCACCAGCAGCAGCAGCTCCACCTTCACTAAACCATGCACCACCCAGAGCTCCGGCTATGGGGACGAGGTGTCGTCTCTGCAGCGTCTTGTGGAGGACCTCCGGGCGCAGCTGTCCCGCTCTCAGGCCGTGATCCGGGGGCTCCAGAGCCGCCTCCGCTCCCTCTCCACCTCCAGCGACTACGGTCCCTCCACCCCCCGCAAGGTCAACTGGTCCTTTCAGGCCTCGCCCTCGCAGAGCGGGACCGAGGACGACGAGGGCTGGCAGTCGTCCGACGGAGGGCCGCTGGCCTCTCCTCGTCACCCCCACCCAGACAAAGGCCTCCAGGAGCTGGTGTCGCGGGTGGATGCTCTGGAGAACCAGCTGAGGAAGGGGGGAAGAAGTCTGTGGACCCGGACGGGAAGTCAGCCACGTGGCCCGGGTGAGACACTGAACAGGCCCTTGGTTCACATTTTTCTGTTGTTTCAGGGAAACAAACAGAGCGGGTCACTCACTTCCTGATGTGTGCTTTTAATGTGAAATCTCTGCAGGAAGTGAGAGGAGGTGTTCAGGTGGAAGTTCATCTGACTTTATTAAAACAACAAATAAAGTGTTAATGAATTAACATAAACAGCAAATTCACATAAAATCAGATAACGTGTTCTTATGAAACAGGAAGTGGTTCTCCCTTCAAAATAAGACAAAAAAATCAAGTACTGCTTGTTAACACTTTAGAATCACTTCACACTATTAAACACTAGTTAATCATCATCGATTCTTCATCCTACATTCATACTAATTAGTCTGTGCATCATAACCAGTTAAACTCTGGATTAATGATCTCATCTATAATAAAACAGTAATAAACAGTTTGTTCATCACTTTATCCTAAATCACCGGTTTGTCACTGATGTAACAGTCGATTTATAAACGTTGAATCCAGAATGAAAATACAGTGATTAAACACATTATATTGACGTCCTGCTGTACAGTGGATCATTAATTACTGCAGGCAGCGAACGCCTCGTCGCTCCGTCAGCCTCATCAGGAGCAGCCACAGATGTTTTCTCTAAGCGACGGTCTAAAGGGGATTAAAATGACACGAGGTCGGGAACATGCCGTCCTGCTCGCCACGAGCGACCGAACGGTGCCGCTTCAACATGGAGACGCAAAATCTAGATCCAAAAAAACAACAACAACAAAATATCTGTGAGCCCTGAGCTCAGGGTTCAAAGGACAGACACCAGCTGCTGAGTTAACGAGCTGAGATCATGGAGCATCTGCACCAACAAACTGCTCCTGTTCAGGAGGAGGAGGAGGAGGAGGAGGAGGAGGTGCTGAGGCTGACTCAGGATCAGTGTTTTACAACAGCCCAAAAAACAACAGACTAAACAAGACACAAGAAAACTCAGTGTCTGTTAATGAGCAACAGATTAGCATTAAAATCACATGACAAAAAATAAGTTTAAGAATAAATATAATACAGAAACTGGAGCCGTATCCCTCCGCCACTTCAACTAGTTCCAGTTACATCCTGTTCATCCAGAGTCAGAGAAAGTATGAGCATAAAAATCTAAATGTGGTATGAACTGTCTGAGCTGCTGTGTGACATTGTGAGTTATGGATAAATACTGTTTTGTGAGGTCACAGAGACCTTTGACCTTTGACCTTTAGCCACTGATATCGAAGTGAATGTTTGTGGAAGGTCCCCCCGGGTGTAACTGAGACACTGGATCCAACAAGGCCACAACCAGGTCACCATGGCCTTGACCTTCGACCTCTCTGTCTCTGTGTCTGCAGGAAATTCGACACTCTGATCCAGACTCAGGCCCGCGAGCTGTCTCACCTGCGCCAGCGGCTGAGGGAGGGGCGGGGCGTGTGCAACATCCTGACGCAGCACCTGGGCGACACCACCAAGGCCTTCGAGGAGCTGCTGAGGGCCAACGACATCGACTACTACATGGGCCAGAGCTTCAGGGACCAGCTGGCCCAGAGCGGCGCCCTGGCACAGAGGGTCGCCGCCAAGATCAGCGGACGTGAGTTTCAATCAAACACACACACACACAGAGTCTGTGGTGTGGCCCCGCCCACTGAACTCTTAGAAATACCTGTGCAAATACTTGTGCACATGTCCAGTGTGATAACTTACAATATATATAACAATCAATCAGTCGATTGATTACTAGCTGAGTCAAAGATGGTTAAACTATAGATACAGTGTTGAACTTTAATAACTTTATTCATGTGACTGTATTACACATGAACAGAAGCCAAGTCAGGTCAAAGGTCGTGTGTTAGTCACATGTCCAAAGTAAGCAGTGTCGTTCAGAGGAAGTTGGATTGATGTAACATGGTGAACTGATCTGTGGAGCATGTGTTACATCTTCCATCATCACATCACTCGTGACATCGTGACGTTCAAACCACACGTGAGTGTGGGTTTGAACGTCACGATGAATAATTCCATGTGTAACTGAATAAAAACTAACGATGTTAAACCCTCAGGAGAACATCCTGAAGATCCAGATGAGAAGACGGAGCTGCTCGCCATCCGGTCAGTACTCATTCACTTATCTGTGTGTGTGTGTGTGTGAGTGTGTGTGTGTGGTCTTGTGTAACAGCTTTGTGCTGGTCAGTGGAAAGTATTGGTGTGTGACGTTGTTCCTCAGGCTGGAATAATCATAATGCTCACTCGATAACGAGTGAAGACTGCGCTAGCTAATTAATGGCTAAGCTAATTAGCTACTTAATGACGGGCGGAAGGACATGGACAGACCAGATGTTTCTGCTTCTTCGTAGAGAGTTAGTTTTAAACACAAGGAATCGCCGTGGTGCTGAAACAAAGGTCATGTGACTGATGAGGTCACAGCAAACAGTTGCTAGCTTAGCTGACCCAGTAGCATGATTACAGCTCCACTCCACGATGAGACGTGTGTTACTTATTAAAAACACATGTTTCACACATAAGAGCTAAGAAGAAAACAACTTCACATCACATTCAGTGCTCATCAGCTTGGTTTGATCCCATATCTGATCGATCACTTCCTCCAGTGATTGATTTCAACATGTGAACAGCTGTAGTTAGTTATTGTGTGCTTCCAGAAAACATCTAAAGTGGATCAAGCATCACATTTGGTTTTCGCTGTCCTCCCTGTGTGTCTTCTCGCTGAGCGTCGTCCACACACAACAAGCGCTCGTTCAAAATGACGGTGCGTGTAAAGCAGAGAAACCAAACACATGTTAAGCGACAGACAATAACACGTATGACAGTGACACTGACATTTTGTTTCGGTGACATCTCGACCTGGAGCAGAAGAAGCCGGCCTCACCTGATGTTTGTTGACCCCACCACTCCATCTTGACTTTTGCATGAATAATAACAGGAGCTGAGTTCTGGTTTTGCCCCCACCCACCATCAGTCGTGACGTTCACATGTGGAGGACCTTGTTGAGGCTGCAGGGCCCACAGCAGATCTGTGACCTGCGCTATAGTCAGGTTTATCATCAACACTGCCTCACCTCCACCACCACCACCTCCACCTCCATCACCTCCCCACCTCCATCACCTCCATCACCTCCATCTCTCTGTCTCTCTGTCTGTTGGCTGAAGTTGCTGTGACCTATCGCTGTGTTATGAAACCTCCCAAATGTCCTTTGACATCACAGAGCTGCAGGGCAGAGCTACAACTGGGCTGACCCCCCCCCCCCCCCCCCACAACACTGCCCATTCATCCAAGCCGGAGGGTTTGGCCACCAGCTGATGTTTGAGCACAGACTTTAACGGTGCAGTTGACTGGTCAGCTAATTAGGCAGAGACATGACGAGGGGACAAGTGAGACCAGGACAACAGAGTTACACAAGAGCTCTGCTGCAGGCAGCGAGTGTTACAGTGGAGTCAGGAGTCCAACAACTGGACAACAACAGGGACACTTCCCATGGATGTGGGTGTAAACATGTGTTCAGCTGAAACTCCGCCTCCTCCTCCTCTCCTCCTCCTCCTCCTCCTCCTCCTCCTCTTCCTCTGGACCAGTGATGAACTTCCTGGATGTTGAGTCACATGTTTTGCTGACGACACCTAATTCTCTTAATAACACAGTGCTGTGATTTCTCACCAGAGAGAGACGGACAGAATCAGACAGCTGCTGTAAAGGTGTACAAATACTGCAACTACTACTACTACTAGTACTACTACTACTACTATATTACTACTAACAATAATAATAATGAGTTTAATAATGTTTGATTGACAGTGATGAACAGTCAGGTTGCTCGGCTGCTTTTATCACTGGATGCTGTTGTTGGGTAGGACGGGGGGGGGGGGGGGGGGCTGGTCAGACCTGATAAACAAACAGAATGATGCTCTGTGAATAATTAGAGCTGCCCCTCAGAGAGGTAGAGAGACACAGGCAGAGAGAGAGAGAGAGAGGGAGGCCTGCAGTAATCTAACATCACGTCGGTGCAGCACAGATGGTCGAGCAGATGTGGAGGAGAATTATGGAGCGTGTTTCTGCGACAGCCATCTGATTGATGGACACTGGTTTGATTTGGTGTGAGCTGGGTGCGCTGGTGAATGCATTCAATGAATCTTTATTTACACTTGAGAAGACGACAGAACACAATGTGTGACGTGTAAAACACTGAGTCACACGAGTTCGACAAAGTTCAGGGCAAAAAAAGAGAGACACTGGTGTTTCTGACTGTAGAAGTACTACACATTCATGTGTGTGTGTGTCCGGTGTGTGTGTGTGCACTGTGAGTGTGAGAGTGTGTGTACTGATGGCGTAACGCTCCTGAGGCTTTTGCTGGCTGCGTTGGGCTCGGGCCATGTTGACATGGCTTCTAATCAGGTTAAGTTATTAAGACCTCGAATGGGGAGGGAAATAGGTCAGGAGCAGCTAACCGCAGAGAGAGAGAGGGGGGGGGGGAGGGGGAGGGAGAGGGAGGGGAAGAGAGAGAGGGAGAGGAGAGAGAGGAGAGAAGAGAGGTGGTGGGGGCAGAGATGATGAAGCCCAGCTGACGGAGAGAGAGAGCTCAGTTTGCTCCACAGCAGCAGCAGCAGCAGCTCTGGTCACTTCACTCTACATCAGCCTGGACTTTACCCTCATCCTGTGGACGGAGGACTGGACAGTGATGGGACAGAGATGGGACAGTGATGAGACAGAGATGAGACAGTGATGAGACAGTGATGGACAGCGACAGTGTTTCTCTTGATGTGAAGCTTCTGGATCATCATCCTTCTTCTTCTTCTTCTTCTGGTGGATTTTTACAGATCCTTGAAGACAGGACAGAGGACATGTCTTCACATCCCTTTGCTTCCCTTCAGTCCTTGCTCGTTGTCCACTGAAGTGTCTCCTGCATCAGAGCAGAGGACACGTGTTTGTGTGTGACGTGTTTTGAAAACACACAAACACAACAGAAGTGCTGCTTTTATGGATGTTCATTCATTCAGCTTCTGTTTCTTCTCTTTCTCTGGTGGCTGCTGGAGCGTGAACACACACACACCACACACACACCACACACACCTCAGGATACGACATCCTGTTTAATATACTGTACATCCCTCCATCACCCTCCTCCCTCTTTACGTTGCTCCTCCATCACTGCATCCTCATCCTCATCCTCATCCTCCTCTGCTGCTGTTGGTGTGAAGACCTCAGCCTGATACTCTCTTTAATCTCTTATGGACTCAGCTCATGTTTGATCTCGTCACTCTCTGGTGTTGTCAGAAGAAACTGATCCCTGCCGGCAGCTCGCACCGTCCCGGCGCTCCGGCGCTCCGACGCTCCGACGCTCCGACGCTCCGACTCTCCGACGCTCCGACGCTCCGATGCTTTAAATCTGACATCGCTCAAAAGACAGAAAACTGGACTTTTTCCTGAATTCAGCTTCAACCTCCTTTGAATCTGATTTGGGATCTGTTTGGGTGACCACCTGTAGTCAACACACACACACTCCTGGGATCTGTGTGTCGGTGTGTGTGTGTGTGTGTGTGTGAGAGGAGCGAGCCTCCATCTCAGTGGGAAGCCTAAATCTGATCTGGATTTACTCTGCTTTTCACCTGATCGTCCACACTCAGCTCTCAGTCATCCCTTTATCCCTCGCTCACGCTCTGCCTGCTGCTGCTCTGCACCTGCTCCTGTCACAGGGGTCACGACCTCGGGCAGCAAGCTAATGAGCCGTGCTCAGTTTCCTCTGGAGACGACGCCACCGCCAACGAAAGCTACGACTCCCAAGTCCCAAAACCAGGAGTCTGAGAGGAGGAGAGAGGAGGAGGAGGTGCAGGGATGGTCGGTCAGTAGCCACACAGACAGACGGCCACTGGCCAGAGCAGCGGAGGTGGAGGAGGTGGTGCAGGAGGAGGTGGGGGCCTCCTGATGGCTCCCCTGTGGAAGGCCATGCTGTCGAAGAGCACCCGCTGTACAGGGACTCCCTGTTCTCCTTCTCCCTGTGGGAGTGGAAGGCTCAGGAGAGGGAGCTGCTGCTGCTCAGGAAGCACACGGACCGAGAGAGAGGGCGCTGCTGGCACAGCTCGACAAGTAAGACCCACCCTGACCCTGACCCTGACCCCCTCTGACCCTGACAACCGACCCACCTCGCTGTAACTAGGCCTGCAGGATACCAGTAAGTGTCTGATGTGTATATGAACCATACACTTCTGTGTCTGTCTGAAAACCACTCAGTGGGCTGTAGTACACACACCAGGCCTGTGGTGGCGCTGTAACACTGCCACACGCACACACACACACACACCAACAACAGAGAAGAAGAGTGAAAGCCTGCACGCTGTAAACAAACTCCAAACAAGATAAGTCGACTAAACACGGTGAAGTTGTGTCAGAACGAATGTGACGCTCGATCGATGCTGCGTGGGCGTGTCTCGGGGGCGGTGTCTGAGCGACCTGGTGAAGGTGAAGCTCAGGTTACAGGTGTGAGGGGTGTGAGAGTGAAGGCATGGAGCCTGTAAATAGAACTCACTCATGATGTGTTTACTGTGCTTGTTGATATCGTGATGACGATGACAAAATATTAGTCGTCAGCCCTACTGTAAGCGTTAGGCTCCGCCCACACACACACACACACACACACACACTGAAGAGCCCATGAAATGAAAGCTGCTGTTTGTCTGTGGATGTTTGACAGACTCATGTCAAAGTGTTTTTGCATCTAAATCGATGTATTTTAAAATGATGTCAGACGTTTGATGACTCATCCTGCACTCGGGGGCGGTCCTAATCAAATCAGTTCTTTGAAATCTTATGTCACAACCACCGAGCTCATCCTAACTCTGGGCGCTGTCTGCTCAGATAATGGCAGTGTGTGTGTGTGTGTGGTGTGTGTGTGTGTTCACAGTATTAGGAAATGAATGGACTTGTTGTCGTTATGACGTTGCTAAGGAAACTGTGATGTGAGCACCAGCAGATGGAAAGTACTGTAGACGTTATCTGTGTTTAGTGTGTGTGTGTGTGTGGTGTGTGTGTGTGTGTGTGTGTGTGTGTGTGTGAGAGTATCAGCCAGTCATTGATTCACATGAGACGACCTTCACCTCGGCATCTGTGCACCGACATGTCACTGTTAATTAAATCAGCTGTAGAGGCACGCTGCATACGCAACCTGGGTCACTGTGTGTGTGTGTGTGTGTGGTGTGTGTGTGTGTGAGACGTCCCTCCTCCTCCCATCTCAGTGAAAATCACATATGTTCACGGTGAACTGAAAATCACGTCAGCTTCATAGAAAACACATCAGAACAATGAGTGGAAGTGAAAACTACAGTGGCCCTGAGGGCTCAAACAGAAACACAAACTCTGAAAAACAAATACTTCATTGGTTCAACAACTTGAGCTGGAACAAAACTCAAAGCGTTTCTGGAGGACACAATACAGTGAGGGACCAGGCTAAAGGCTAATGCTAAGCTAACAGTCACCATGTGATCAACACCATGTGAATCATGTGACACTGACGTTATTGTCAAACCCCCACTAACAGGTAGCAAGAAAGAACAATGAAGGCCCCAGACTGGTCCCTCACTTTATTGTGTCCCCAGACTGGTCCCTCACTTTACTGTGTCCCCGGACTGGTCCTTCACTTTACTGTGTCCAGACTGGTCCCTCACTTTACTGTGTCCCCAGACTGGTCCCTCACTTTATTGTGTCCCCGCTGGTCCCTCACTTTAATGTGTCTCGGCCTGGTCCCTCACTGTACTGTGTCTCGGCCTGGCCCAGGTCAGAAACCTTCCTGTTGCTGTGGTGAATGGAGTCAGACATTAAATAACTCTGTACATTTAACAAACAGTGGATAAACACGTCAAATCTGTGACCGTCAGTCCTCTAAGTCACTAAGAGGCTTCTCCTGCATGATGCAGTCAACAAAGCAGATCAGCCAGCAGGTGACTCACACACCTGGTGCTCATTAATGCTCTTTATCCGTGAAGTCACAAGGCAGCTCAGCCACTCTCCTCCTCCTTCTCTTCTTCTTCTTCTCTTCTGGTTCTTCTTCTTGTTTTTCTTCTTCTTCTTGTTCTTGTTTTCTTCTTCTTCTTCTTCTCTTCTTCTTCTTCTTGTTCTCTTCTTCTTGTATTTCTATGTATTTGACATTGTTGGAATAAAGATAAACAGCAGCCATATTTAGCAGAAACTGAACAGTGAAGTGAAGTGGAATCAATAAACAAAGTATTAATGTCTCTAACCCTAACCCCTACCCTAACCCTGTGGTGTGTGTGTTGTGTGTTGTGGCGTGTGCGTGTGTGTGTGTGTGGTGTGTGTGTGGTGTGTGTGTGTGCAGGCTCAGCAAGGAGCTGCAGCAGAAGGACAAAGTCATCGAGTCTCTTCGCGCCAAATTGAACCAGCATCATCATCATCATCATCATCATTCTCATCGCTCTGACACGCCTTGCAGCAGCCACGCCCTCTCTGACATCACCGACCAATCAGATCGCATCTCCTATGTGTCTGACGAGCACGGATCCACCAATGAGGAACTGGAGCTTTGCTCTGACGTGGACGGCACCAGCGAGCTGGGTCAGGAAGACGCACGGACGTCCTCCAGGGTCGGCACAGGTGAGAGCGGGAGTGTACGTGCATGCTGCTGCTCACAGCGAGCAGAGGGGGTCAGAGGTCAATGTCCATCATGTGTCTTCTCATCCCAGACTGCCACTCCCACAGCAGCGTCGTGTCATGCCATCCGTCTGTCCCTCCATCCATCACCTCATCCCACAGAGCCCAGTCCTGCCTCAGCTGTCCCAGCATGCATTGCCCCAGCTCGCCACACAAACCTGCAGACATGCAGGGTCAGACAGGTAGGGGAGGGGCCTGTGGTTCACATCTGTTCACGCCGATTTCATTTCCTCTTCCCTTTCAAAGCTCCGCCCACCTTTCATTCCAGCTTTTTTTTATTGTGTCACTCTTCCTCTCTTCTTCTTCTTCTTCTCCTCGTCTTCCTGCAGCTCCAGCCTCTGTCCTCCCCTCTGCCCCCCTCCACCTTCCCCCTCCCCTGCCCCCTCCCACCCAAAGTGCAACCTTCGCTCTTTCCAATTCCCACCCCACTGTCCCACTGCGAACGCGTTACCACGGCAGCAGCGGGGGGGCGGGCTTCTCCCTGGCTGAGGTGCACCAGGAGCTGCAGATGTTGCAGAGGCAGCTGGGAGACAGTGAGAGTGCGTCGCTCTGACTGTGTGTGTGTGTGTGTGTGTGTGAAACTAACAGTGTGAAGCTCAGAACGCAACCAAAGCACGTTAACACAGAAACATTTACTGAGGATGACGAGGAGCTGAGAACCAAGTCAGAGCCAGAGAAGCAGAGCAGGAGGCTGTTCCTCTTTCTGCTTGAGATCTGATTGAATGTTTGGTTTGGTTTCAAACAGCAGCAGATGAGTCAGAGGTGCAGAGACACACACCAAACTTCTTCTGGGATAAAGTAATGCCGATGAGTTTCTGCACCACTGACTCCAGGTCTGTTCATGAATCAGATTCATGTAATTACCCCGAGGGGAAACTTGAACTGAAACAAACACACAAACAGAGAAGAAACGAGTGACGGCTCACTCACTCAGCAGCAGGTCCATGAAGGATGGACTGATGCTGCTGCTGACCGGCTTTAACAATCCAGTCGTCCTCGTCTCTTTTCTTTTCTCTCCCTCTCCCTCCTCTTCCTCCTCCCCCTCCTCCTCCTTTGTCTCTTTCTCTCATTAAACGACTCCATGCCTAACGAAGCCCGACTTCTCAGCTGGACGATTTGCTGTGATTTGCCCGAAACACTGATGAGAGACGAAGCTCATTAACAAACTCGTTCTCTGTCAAATCCCTTCATCCCTCCTCTCAGTCGTTTGCGCTCCTCTTCCTTTGTCTCTCACTAACACACTCTAACTTTTTAACGTTCATCTCTGCCGCCTCAGTCTGATGGTGTTTTCCTCTGCAGGGTTTTCCACGCCTCAGTCCAAACCTCTGCAGAGTTTCCCGTTCGCCCCCAGCAGTCGGACCCTTCTGCCTTCTTGCCCCTCTCCTTCCATGGGTACCACCAGCCTTCTCCGTTCGGCAGCGCCGCAAGCAGCCTGGACGCCAGCTTAGCCATGAAGGCTGGGCCAGCCTGCTGGAGAGCAGTGCATTGTGGGATGTGGCCTACGGTCCTCGACCCGTGAGTCTCGGGGCTGAGCTGTCTTCTGGATCATCGGGGTACCAGTCAGGCGCCAGTCACACAGGTAGAGACCATGGTTTATGTGCTGCTGTAGACGTGATGCTCAGTGTAGTGGAAGTGCTCCTCCTCCTCCTCCCTGTGCTTCCTGACCAGAGTGACCCATGAGGCTCGTTAGGTTGGGCACTGCTGCTGACCAGTGATGACTCAGTCAGTCAGGACTCACTCTGCTGTTGTGGTCCATCCAGAGATCTAAGAAAGTCCACGACAGGAAAAGTTGAAGAACACGAACACAACCCTTTGTTCCTGAATCTGGTGCAGCAGGTTTCACCCGGTGTCTCTGTCTGTGCAGGTTCAGACCTGATGAAGGAACACCTGAGGGAGGTCCGGAGTCTGAGGCAGAGACTGGAGGACTCCATCCAGACCAACGACCGCCTCCGACAGCAGCTGGAGGACAGACTGGCCCGGACCGCCACCGAGAAAGGTAACCACACGCTGCAGACGGGCTCCTCGTCAGTTTTGTGGTTACATGTCCAGGAAAAGGCCGAACATCCCTTTTCATCCCTTCTCCCTGTCCCCCTCCTGTCCAGGTGCCCCCACCAACATCTACATCCAGGGTCTGGACTCGGTGGGGCAGCTCTCCGGCGAGATCCGACTCCTGAAGGAGGAGAACATGAGTCTGCTGAACCAGCTGAAGCAGGTCACCAGAGGTACGACCTCCACCTCCTCACTGAGCTGAGGAAACAGCAGCAGACGTCAGGAACATGCTCGGAGCTTTTCCATCAGACAGGAGGTGTTAAGGTGTTTTTGTCGTCTGCAGAGGGCAGTAAGGAGGTGGATCAGCTGAGGGAGGCGGCGCTCCAGGACCGGGCCAGGTTGAAGGAGGCGGAGCTGGAAGTGGAGAGGTGGGCGGAGCAGAGCAGGAAGTTGCAAACTGAGGCTGACGCTCACAACCAGGAGATGGCACAGCTGAAACAGGAGCGACAGAGGAACCAGGAGACCATCAACAGGTGAGTCAGCTGACTGGGAGCCAGAGAGTCAGGAGGGTCAGCAGCTGTTGACCTGTTTACCTGTGTGTCCACAGACTCCAGCACGAGGTGAGTGTCCTCCAGCAGCAGCTGTGTGAGAGCCGCAGCCTGGTCCACTCTCTCCAGTGTGAGCTGCAGGTGTACCACAGGGTGGGCGGAGTCACCACCAAGACACACTCAGGTGAGAACAAGAACTTCCAGAGACACCATGAGCCTCTTTGAACAGAGCACCTGTCATTCTGTTCTCAGGGTGATGAGACTAAAGCTGCTTCTCAGGTGTTCTTAAAACCAGGAGAGCACTTGAACGCCTCCTGCACCAGTTATTTAACCCTTTACTGTGATTATGTCTTTAAGCAGTGTGAGTGGTTCTCGCACCAGAGGCTCTGATCATATCTGAATGTTTGTGTGTGTGTGTGTGAACAGGTCAGGTCAGTGGCAGCGTGCAACCAGGACACAGCTCTGCGACCTTTGACCCCAGAGAGCTGCACATTCAGCTGGAGCAGCAGCTGAACGGACAGCACAAAGCCAGGAGGACGCTGTTCAACGGTCAGTTCACTCCCTGAGATCACAGCACCAGAGTTAGAGCTGTGTTTTATCTGAAATGTAGCCTCTCTTCTGATTGGCTGACTGTGATCCAATAAAAACACTCAGAGAAACCAAATCCTGCAAGGTGTTGGATGGTTAAGACAATCATGTCTTCTGTGTCTGTAGACAACGTCCCGTCTCCTCCTGTGAGAGACACTGGACTCGTCAGTCCTTCGTCTCCTCTCCACTTGGTGCAGAAACCTGCAGAGGAGCCTGATCATGGTGAGACATTCACATCTTGTTCTTTTTCATGAACTCCTCCCTCTGCTTCACCTCCCTCCTCCTTTTGTTCCTAATCCTCTTGTCTTCCGTCTCAGGTGCCTCAATGCCACATGGAAAAGTACCCGACGGCTCCTTCTCCAGCCGTCATGGCCGCCACGTGGTGGGCCACGTGACGACTTCAAGGCTCTGCAGCAGCAGATCCTGGAGGGTGGCGCTCTGCTCCGCAAGATGGAGGCTGCCCTCCGCTCCCTGATCGTCTCCGCCCTGCAGGAGTTCAGCCTGAACCAGGTGAGACATCCAGGAAGTCAGGAGAGCTCTGCAGGTCAGGTGACTCTGGAGGTTTTTCTGTGAACATGTTCTGTGTTTTTGCTTCCTGCAGCCCTCAGACTCGTCCTCGGCGAGGAAGCTGCTGTCTGACACCAAAACCCTGCGACAGATCCTGGAGGAGGCCGACTCCCTGCTCAGGATGTTCTGGAGGGCGGCGCTGCCAAACTCTGAGGAAACCAAACAGGTGAGGACCAGCGTCACATGTCTGAGTCTACGTTCCTGTTGTCACAGAGGAATGATCACTGTCTGTTGTAAAGTTTGAAAACCCTGAATGATGTGTTCCTCGGTCACTTTGTCTGGTGGACACACGGTCTGCAGTCTGAAGGAGTAACACAGTACAACCTGTAAAAGTCACCTTCTGAAAGGAATGATGGAGAGATGTGTGTGTGTGTGTGTGTGTTCAGGACCAGGCTCTGAGGGAGGAGGTGGTTTCCCTCCGTCGCAGACTCTCAGAACAGGAGCAGGCTCTAAAGGACGCCATGGAGAGAGTGAAGAGCTCCAACCGCACCAAAGACAGCATGGAGCACTTTATAGTCAGCCAGCGTGAGTCAGAGAGCAGAACCTAGGTTTACTGTCCTGAGTTTGAGTCTGTGCTGTTTAACTGATGGACAACTGTGTGTGTGTGTGTGTGTGTGTGTGTGTGTGATGTGTTGTGTGTGTGTGTGTGTGTGTGTGTGTGTGTGTTCACAGTGTCGAGGACGAGGGATGTGTTGAGAAAAGCCAAGACGAACTTACAGGTGAGCTGATCAGTTCTAACTGAGGTGATGATGACGATGATGACGTTGGTTCACACTCGTTCACGCCTCCTCCTCGTCTCCCCCCCCCCTCGAGTCTCCTCAGGAGAACGAGCTCAGGATTTCCTCCCTTCATGAAGCCTCTGCCTCCCTCCCCCTCCGTCCCCCTCATCATTCTCGCTCCCCCCTCCCTCCCCGTCCTTCTCCTTCTTTCCCTCCCCCTCCTCCCCCCCCTCCTCCTCCTCCTCCTGCTCACCCCACTGGCCAGGTAAAGGTAAAGGTGCGCTCCCCTGGCGTTGCTGTGCTGGAACTGTTTGCGTTGTGCTGTGACCCTGATGTTAAACTGACTCTGCATGAAGCTCATGCAGTTCACCTCGTCTTCATCAGTCAGTAACTGTTCAGTAACCTCTGATCCTGGATCAGCCTGCAGCTCGTGTGCTGTGTGCACCAACATGGACCTGATGACGACTGGAACTGTAACTGTGTTGTGGTGTGTTGTTGGTGTTTGTGTTGAACTAACACAACCACCTGCTCATGGTGTCCCAGTCTGACCGCGGCAGATGTGTACAGATGTGTACAGACGTGTACAGATGTGTACAGACGGTACAGATGCATGCGACAGTGTGAAACAGCACCAGGTCCATTTACACAGTCTAACAGATCACAGATCAGTTTGTTTCATCTGAGCTACTGAAGCCAAGAGGTTTTTTGTGTATCCATTGATTGATTGAATTAGCCCCTCCCACTTTCATAACCAGGTGTAGCTCCTCCTCCTCTGCAGGTGTACGAGGCTGAGCTCAGGTGAACAGAGTTCAGTCTCTGAGAAGCTGCTCGTCTCCTGTTTCAGGTCAAGTCAGAGGAGCCTTCTGTGAACTCGCCGTCTCTCCTGGTTGGAGTGTCGTGACGCCGCAGACTCCCTCCTCCTCTGCTGCACCTGCTCACCACCAGCGCCCCCTGGAGGCCGTCTACCTGTAGTGCACCAGCCCAGAGTTCCCCATCACCTTCACCTTCATCATCCTCATCCTCATCTCCTGTTCAAGCAGACAATGCTGGAAACACTGGCGCTCTCTGAACGACGTGTGTCTGAGTCGCTGACGGGTGTTGTGTCGGTACGTGTCTGACGGTTTATCAATGTGATCGATTGTTTTATTATTGATGTTTGATTTGTGTCTGTCAGAAGAGCTGAACTCTGATTTTACCCTTTTTACTCAAACAAGAAAGTTCTCTGAGTGTGAGCAGTGTTTGGACTCTGAGGGTCCAGGTCTGATGAGTCTGGACTCAATGTTATTAGATGGAGACCTGGTCTCCTGTCGTCTAAACGTGTTCCAGAAACTGGGTTTAACTTGTCTTTGGATTTTTAAAAGTATATATTGACATCTACTCAGTGGATTAATGGAGGAGCAGCGACGTGACAGGAAAATCGTGGATTTTTGTGACGTCCCTGTGACACTTTTACAAACAACACAAAAAGAGAAATTCCCTGTTGAGTTTTCATGTCGACGTACAAACGCCGAGGCTGCTGATCCGACTCCAGCTTCAGCCTCGCTCTTCGCAGGGATCCAGGGACAGAAAACCACCTGACTCCAGCAGGAAAACAACAAACAAAGAAACAAAGAAACGGAGGCTTTGAAAAAGCCGAAACCAAAACAGCAGCAGTGAAGTGCTTCCTCTCAGCTGAAGCTGAAGCTCGTATCTGTAGGTCAGAGTATCGCTGTGGTTGAGCAGCTTGTGGAAACAAAGCCATACTCTCTGACAGCACAGTTAGAAGAGGGTCATAAAAATGGCCGACGACTACTGACTGACGTGAGGCGTAGAGCAACCGATGGACCGTTGGTTGATGTAGCTGTAGCTGGTAGATGATGCGTTTACTGTCACGTAAAAAACAAAAAAAAAACCACCAGTGTAGGATTTTACATTGTCCTGAGACTCCGGAGTGTTAAAGGTCATGGAGTCTGTTTTAAAAACAAAGCGAAGGGTCCAACCCAGTTTTATTTCCTGCTGAAACACGTGTGCAGCATCTTAGTAAAGCAGTGTTCATGGAAACAAGCACACGCGTCAAGCTGCTGCCTTCAGTGACCTGTCAGACAATCTGTAAATCTGTAACTCATGCAAAGAAGAGACGTTTTTACGAGATGGTCCAAGAGATTAATAACCTTTGTTAGATTTCTTTTGTACCGAGAGGAAGATGGACCAGACGTTTTGTTTCATTTTGTCCTTTAGGTGTTTTTATTGTTTTTTCTTTTCTAATTTGTGAATGAACTTCCCTGAACGTGACAATCACTTCAAACAACCATGATAATCACAGATAAAACCTTCTGCAGGACTCTGACGTTCACTGTGCAAAATGAACTTTGACACTGGTTCCAAAAGTTCTTATTCCCTCTGATTCCCCTGTATATTAAGTCACCTGTCTCTTTCTGTTTGTGCATGAACTGTGGCTTCACTGCCCTCGAATACTGTCACTGAAATATGCAAATTTTGGGGTTCCTGTGCAATACTAGCCAACTTTGTGGTTCTGCTTTTTGTTGGGTATGAAAGTGCCATGTTTGTCTGTTTTAGCTTTGAGGCTGAACTGATTTTAAACGATCGGACAATCAGAGTTTTGACAATCAGTTTGGAGCGGTGTAGTGGCCCTCACATTTGTTTTGGCTCCATGTGAATCAGATTTTCTATATAAAAGCACTGTAATGGTTTCTTTATCAATAAGCAATAAGATCAACCAAAGCCACAACAAAAACAACAAAAACAACATGTGTTGTTGAATCAGGTGTAGGAAATTCTAAAGTTTGAATATACTTTTGTGTAAATCCCCAAAGTCAAAGGTCAGACTTTGCGTCTCTCTTAGTGTCTTTAGCAGCCACAACTCATGTATGTAAATATCAAAGGGAGCGTGTACATCAATGCAAGTTTTCTGTTGCCGTGAGAGAAGAGATGTATTTTATGCATGTTCTCTTTATTAAAGCTGATTGGGTTAAAAAGGAAAAAGAACCTTTTCAATAAAAGGGATGAAAGAACGTCGGTTTCATTTCTTGTCTTGTTTTATTTTTTAAACTCCAATAAAAAACTGAATCTTGGATCAACTAAAGTTAAAATACAAACTTATACAACGAAATGGTGAAATTATTAATTCACTGTTGTTTGGTTCTTTGTTCTGTTCCCCAACATGGACATCACAGATATTAATATTTGATTTCAGAAGAAGAAGATCAACAACAACAACAACCACACAACAACACACAACCAGTCCTTCATTTGGAGGTAAATGGCTGAAATCGACTCAGAAATGATTAAAACCACTCAAAGCACACGGAGTCCCAGCACTCAAAGCAGTTCTGTTGTTCCCCAGCAGGTGGCAGCAGACGCCAACAACTGGACCATGACACATATACATTCTTGCTTTATGGTGTTTCTGGGACCTGTCTTTGACACAGTGCATCGTCATCATCAGCCGCACACAACCCGACATCACCATCACAACTGAACGCATGACCTCTGACCCTTAAACCAAGTCCTGACCCTCAGACAGCCATTTGGCCGTGTCAGGTCCAGTGTTTTGGTCCTCACAAAGACGCCAGGCCCCACAAGTGTCATAAAGCAAGGAGACCACACACACACACACACCACACACACACACACACACACACATAGAGAACAATTTCAAAATAAATCTAAATGACATTTTATAAATGTGTTTTGTTTATTTACATAGTTGTGAGTGTGTGAGTAATGAAATCATCACACACTGTGTCAGAGCGTGAAGCTGGCACCAGAGAAAGGAAGAGGAATGGTGTCATTTCAAAATAAGGCTGAAAAACGTAGGCAAAAGTGAAACACGGTCGATCTTTGACCAAATACCTGAGTATTCACCTGTTGATATAATCTGATATCATTCATGAGATCTCTCTGTTCATACACCTATAATACATCTACAGCCACATATGTATTATTTATTTAATATGCCTTGGTCTTGTATCTGTTGTATGGTATATGCCCTAAATGTTAGCTTTTGATTTTCTATTAAGGTAAAATAAGGTGAGATAAGATACAGTTTATTGATCCCAAGCTGTGAATGACTGTGTTGCAGCAATACAGGAAATACCAAACATATCCATCACATCAAGAGGATTATGGTCTACAGTGATTATATAGTATGAAGTATGTAGTAAATAAATAAATACTGATGGTACATGGCTAATAGTTTAAATATATAGTTGCAGCATCTGTTCATGTATCGTGTAAATTATCCACATGAAAGCCCAGTTTATAAAGTCATTACTTTGAAGAGTCCATGCTTTTATTTTGGTAAGGCTCTACCGGACGCGGCACGAGGCGCCTCGTCGTCGCTACTTGACAACGCCAGTGTCCGACTCGGAGTCAGGAACCAGCCGCGTCGTGCCGTGCCGTGCTGTTCCGTGGCTGCACTTCAACACGGAGCTCGACCCGTGTCTGCACACGGAGCTCAGCATTTCACGGAGGATGGGAGAGCGCGTGGAGAGGTCGTTGGCCGCCTGAGAACCTCCCGAGGCGGATCGATTTCAGGCGAATTCAGGCGGGAATCAACCGAACCAGGGGCTGGGAGCGGAGGCAGACCTGTCATGGGTGTCACGGCTTTCGGCAGTAGCCCGGCTAGCCGCTCGGCTAGGCAGGCAGCAGGAAGCTAGCTGAGGCAGCTAACAGCCGCCGCTCACTGACTCACTCACTCACGGACTAACAATTGTTTCGGCGGAGCGACACCGACACCGGGAGCTCAGAGCCCATGGCCTGGATTACGGTCGCTGTGGACGATCTTTAAACCGCCTTGTTTTGGGTTTCACTCCAGTCTTGGAAACTAGTGCCTCCTGGTGCTGCAGGCTGATTGACAGCTTGTCACCGCGGCTTTTTCCAGATGTGGACGCGGCGTAAAGAGTGTAGCTAGGCAGGCTCCGTGTTACCCCCCCCCCCCCCCCCCGGCCGCGGACAGGGAATGCCGCTGGACGAACTCCTGAACGGATTCTTCAGTAACTCCAGTCAAACCGCGTCGACGAGCGATGAGCTGTATTTTGGCGGCGGGGTGTCACTGACGCGGACGCCGCCGCTGACGCGTTGAGCCCGCCAGCTAACGAGAAGTTACCCCGAGAGGAGAGGAGAGAGGATCCGGCCAGCCGCGACGGGGACCGGGGCTCGCCCTGTCCTGTCAGCGGGGAATCGAAGCCCGGCGGCCGGCGAGCGAAGGAGTGTGAAGGATGAGGAATCCGAGAACAACGAGAACAAACAGAACAATGATCTTTCAACATGGAGCAGCAGAGAGCAGCGGGAGGAGCGGGATGCGGTGAGTCCCACGGTCACCCACACTCACAGCAGCACCTTACACCTGAGCGGGTTCGAGTCCCGTGTGACCTGCGGTGTAAGCCTGTCAGCCCGCGCCCAGGGCAGCAGCGCGTGCACCCAGGTACAAAAGGTAACTCACGGCTGATATCTCTGTTCAATACACTTATCGATTATAGGATATTAATATATGTCTAATGGGTCTAATAATTAACTAATCAAGTGATTGATTAATTTTAATGATGAACTGCTCATGACGTCATGACGTGCTGCTTGTGTGCACAGTGTAATGCAGTAATTAGATAATGAGCCTACAGAGGCAGCCTTCATCATCATCATCATCATCAGTATCTACCTGGATACTGTTAAGCCTAAGTCCCTGTGAGTGTTGTCCCCCCCCCCCCACCCCCACCCCCTCCCCTGGTGCTGCAGCTCAGCCTGGAGCTGCTCCAGCTCCTCCACACGTTTGCAGGTTGAACACTGTGACTGGCAGAATGAACACACAGTCGGCTTTGACTCAAATTTTGCCTCGTCATGTCAGGCCAGGTGGAGAGTGTGTGTGTGTTGTGTGTGTGTGTGTGTGTGTGTAGGACGTCCTTCATTTTGCCTCTGTTCGCCTGGTGCAGCCTCTGAGCTCTGACGCTGTGAGAATTAAAGTGAATGGATGCCTTTATGTGATTGTGATGTGATGTAACTGCTGTTTTATGGGATGCACCAAACTGAGTTTCATCATGGAACGACAGACACACTTCCTCCTCCTCCTCCTCCTCCGGAGCCTATGATCACAACAGCTGCAGATCAATGTGCATTTTCAGCCTCTCCTTGCCGACTGTAGGAGGCCGTCACATGGTCTGCTCGGGACGGGACCCAAGCTGCAGGTGTGGAAGCTCCCTGGACCAAAGCTGCAGGTGTGGAAGCTCCCTGGACCAAAGCTGCAGGTGTGGAAGCTCCCTGGACCAAAGCTGCAGGTGTGGAAGCTCCCTGACCAAAGCTACAGGTGTGGAAGCTCCCTGGACCAAAGCTACAGGTGTAGAAGCTCCCTGGACCATGGTCCGGACCAAAGACCTGAATCTGCTCCGACCAAAGAGAGCGGTCTCAGTCCAGACCAAACTGAACCACGGTCCAGACTTTGGTAGCTTTAACGAAGTAGCGGTGGTCGGCCTCCTCCACACGTTAGCGTCCACTCTCTCTCTGACGTGGAGCAGGCTCACAGCAGAGCTTCAGGCGTCTCCTCCTTTCCGCTGGAGACGACAAAGCCCCACGTGACGAGGACGTTCGTCTGGACCTGAACCAGGCTCCATGTTGGACCTGATGGTGCCGACGGAGGTGAGAGAGGACAGGACGCAACATGTCATCAACCAGAACCAGACCGGATCAGATGGAGACGATGGACAGAGACACCTGGACCCTGGGTTCAGACCAGCTCACTGAGCATCACATTTAATCAATGCCACAGTCCTCTCTGCAGGTTTTTATAACTCTCTGATGTAAGTGTCTACACGTCCAACTTTACTGAGACACGCCAAGAGATGGATGTCTCATTATTGTTCTTATGGACACGCTCCATCATTAATAAGAGCTGTCTCCAAAGATGAAGTCATGGCTGTTCCTCATTTCTGCATGAAGTCATGTCCCCATGTTGCTCCAGAAGTTCAGTGTCTCACGCTGACTCTCGGTCCTACGTTGTTGTTGTGTCTCCGCCCCGTCCTCTGGGAGCTCTGTGAGTTATTATAAAACCTGCTGAGACCTGATCTCTGCCTCGGGCCGCCACCTCTCACAAACTGTCTCGCTTCTTTCAGAGGCAGAACTTGGGCTTGACATCAGCTCACAGGAGGCTGAACGTGGGTTGAAGGCTGGGGGGGGGGTGGGTGGGGGGGGTGGGGGGCGGATGTTTTTGTGCTGCTGTTCACATGTCTGTCTGAAACAGTAGAAAATGTCCAGAGTGTTTCCATCCAGCACGTGTGCACCTACCTTCAGATGCTGCGTCTTAACCACGACTCTCACATGTTTTTACGACCCATCGCTCGTAGGTTTTGTTGCTAAGCGACGCCTAGTGGCCGCAGTGGGTTATGACAGGGGCAGAAAGTGTGGCGACGTCGAGAGAGAGAGAAACAAGTCCAGGGTGAGGAGCAGGAGGTTGTGTTGGTAGACAGGGGTGTAATCTGGAACTAGTCCTTGTGGCGGAGGGATACGAGGAGGAGAGGGGGGTAATTAGGTCTGTGGTTCACACATTCCTGGAGCCCGCGGCCTCGTTCTCCTGCTGCTGTGAAACACCTGTGAACTCAAAGTAAACACAGAGATGCTCCCTCAGGGCGCTCACCTCTCCTGCAGGACACTGACACCTGAACGCCACACGGTGGTCCTGACCCACCCCGTCGAACAGGAGCGGACCGTCCACGCACATGGCTGCAGCAGCAGGAGCCACAGGCTTTTATTGCAGCGAGGTGCGAACAGAAAGCTGCTTCCTGCTCCTCGTCGTTGTTTACCCTCAGCCGTGGGCATTCAGGTGCAGCCCAGCAGGTCCGGCCCAGCCTCCTCTCATGGCTCTTCTTTGTTGTGGTGTGTGTGTGTTTTTGTTTGCTGCCCTCGTGCTGTCCCTCCGTCCTCTGGACCCGCCCGTCTTTGTTCCACGAAGGACGCCGCTCTGTTGTCGTCCTTCCTCTCTGTGGGTTCTCGCCGTCTGCTCATGCGCAGACGTCTCAGCGCAGACGTCTCCCACTGAATCTGCTGCAGCTGCTGTGAACCGTGCGTCCTGCGCGTTGTGTGGATGACGGTGCGTGTGACGTCGCAGACACGTGTGTGAGTGTGTGAGGTGATAAACAACACGATCACAGTGTTTACACCAGATGAAGGACAGTAAGAGCCAGTGTTTTCCTCCTCGGGGGGGGGGGGGGCACCAGGATCAGGCTAATTAAGGAGGACTGGAAGTACATTGAAATCTGCAGTGGATTTACACTGTACTGTCAGAGCAGTGTTAATATGGGGGGTTGGGGGGGGGGGTGTTGTGTTCAACACTCAGAGGATTTTCACTATACAGGAAGCCGTTACACGGTGGGACATGAGGTCAGGCTCTGGGCATGATGGGTAATGTTGGGCTCAGGTGTTCAGTGTGATGCTGCAGGTCAAAGATAATCAATGACCTGGAAGATCAACAATCAGCAGCAGATGATCACCACAGGTATTGATCATTCACAGCTGGACACAGCTCCACAGCTCCACAGCTGGACGCAGCTCCACAGCTGGACACAGCTCCACAGCTCCACAGGTGGACACAGCTCCACAGGTGACGCAGCTCCACGGGTGGCACAGCTCCACAGTGGACGCAGCTCCACCTCCACGGCTGGACGCAGCTCCACAGCTCCACGGCTGGACACAGCTCCACAGGTGGACACAGCTCCACAGGTGGACGCAGCTCCACAGCTGGACACAGCTCCACAGCTCCACAGCTGGACGCAGCTCCCCGGTGGACACAGCTCCACAGGTGGACGCAGCTCCACAGCTGGACACAGCTCCACAGCTCACAGTTGTACACAGCTCCACAGTGGACGCAGCTCCACACTGGACACAGCTCCACAGCTCCACAGCTGGACGCAGCTCCACGGTGGACACAGCTCCACAGGTGGACGCAGCTCCACAGCTTGACACAGCTCCACAGCTCCACAGCTGGACGCAGCTCCACAGCTGACACAGCTCCACAGCTCCACAGCTGGACCAGCTCCACGGGTGGACCCCGCTCCACAGCTGGACGCAGCTCCACAGCGGACGCAGCTCCACAGCTGGACGCAGCTCCACAGCTGGACACAGCTCCACAGCTCCACAGCTCCACAGCTGGACACAGCTCCACGGGTGGACCCAGCTCCACAGCTGGACGCAGCTCCACAGCTGGACACAGCTCCACAGCTCCACAGCTCCACACTGGACACAGCTCCACGGTGGACCCAGCTCCACAGCTGGACGCAGCTCCACAGCTGGACCCAGCTCACAGCTGGACGCAGCTCCACAGCTGGACCCCCTCCACAGCTGGACACAGCTCCACAGGTGGACGCAGCTCCACAGCTGGACGCAGCTGCCCTGGACTTTACCTGCCTCACTGGACTCTGCTGGACCAGTTGTCTGCTTCTATAATATTGAACACTGATCA